>JAMKCH010000028.1:0-57213 GCA_023653785.1 Ophioderma brevispina
AACTCAGTCATCAAGCGCTCAAGCTTTGGTTATTTTTAACGAACGCCATCCAGCTCATTGATTATCTATATCAAAATTCAATCACAATTTACCATCGAGCCCTCCTAACGCTTCTATCCCACCTTTTAAGAGTCTTTTAAGATACCACTTTTATTTGACATAAGCATAGACATACCTTATCATTTTTGGGGAGTCCATTTGCTTAGGTGGCCGTCCGTCCATCAAATGATGAATCCGTAGATGGGGGAAAGCGTGACTACATCTTCAAATACTTTATTTTCGGCCTATACTTACCGATTGGAATTATCTTTTGTGCAAATTAAAATAAATGAAATAGCTTTCCGATGATACCAGTATGTTAGTATATATGTTATTTAAAAAAAAAAACCGACACAATGATGGTCATTTTTTTTACTCACCCTGAACATATCACTAGTACTTTCATAGGTAATTTCAAACTGTAAGATTTACAGCACTCTAGGGAGTGCTGCACCTATTGGTGACAGTGCGTTTATTGTGCTTCTAGCACTCCCTGCCGCTCATAAGGTTTCATTTTTATTTCTATATATTTTTTCATACTGATCTTTTGTATTGTTATATGCTGTGTCTGCCCCCCCCCAAAAAAATGAATAAATAATAAAAAAACTAATGAATGTTCGATAAGTCACTCACGACACCTTCAATGACCTTTCTCAGGTCCAAATTCCATGAAATGGGATCTACAAATTGACTGATTTTTTTATTTTCTTAACCAATTTTGATTTTTTTTCATAATTCAGAAAGTTGCTTTTTGAATACAGGAACATATTGGAAATTTTACAAGGGAATTTAGCCTCAATAATACTTCCAAAATTTACATGATTAAAGGGGCATTTCGTGATCCACAACCTCCGTCCCCCAACAGTACTAAAAAAGTTGAGATGTTTATTTCATCTGAACCGTTACGCTTAGTAATCCATGTGTATCTAATCTTACGTGCAAATTCTGTCGCCTCTGTAAGAAATGCCAATGTGTTTTTCTGTCCGTAAACGGACAAATTACACACAGTAGCCTATGGGTCCTGGAAACAAGCAAATCTCATAACCTACACACCGCAGATGCGGAACTAAAACTCAAATTTTGTGAATCGGCTTTTCTCAAGGATATCAGTAACAATGAATAAAAAGAAGGCGAATTGTCAAGACATGCACCTTTAAAATCATTAGTACCTTCAGAAAACCCCCAATCAAGCTTGTCATCGCGATGACACAGACTTTCCACACCAATGTACTGCGGCTAAATACAGCTTCTATATTCGTGGAGTCTGTTATTTTAAAGGGCTTATACCAATTAAATTCTTTGGTTTTTTCACGAATGTCCACAGACATAATTAAATTAATTGCTCTTAAATTTGAAAAAAAAAAACCCAACACATATTTATTTCGCTACCGCGCACACCGTTGCCATGCTAATTGGCGGCCACTTGGATTTAATGCCAATTGCTGCTCTTTTGTTTTGGAGAACCAATAACTTTTTTATTCCATTATCGGTCAGTACCGAGCCATTGTTTATTTTTTTAAATTAATTTATATCGTTTTGATGGGTTGGTATTTTATTGGGATAATTCCCCATAAGCACATCATTACTATTTTATAAAATTGCTATTTTTTTAAAGCATTTTAAATAGAACATAGAAATAACTAAAATGAAACAATATAAAAAGAAATTAAAAGCAGAAACATAAAAAATACAAAAAGAACACGATCACATATACAAAATAAAGTGATAAAATAACTAAGTAGGAATTAAAGAAAAAACAGTAAACAATAAGAATTGAAGGTGACCCTCGTCGCCAACGCAAAGATAGTAGTAGCAGTAGCAGTATTGACCACTACCCACTTGGTTTTAACCAATTGTTATGAGCTCTCTGTTATTCATATCATGCACCACGCCCTCAAAACAACAGCTTACAAGCGTTTTAGACAAATGTACCGACAGAACATTACGGTCGGGGAGGGGGGGGGGACCTGCCGTCTACCACAGGAGTTTGGAAGGATTTGGGCAAATGGCCTGTTTGTGAGCTTTTAATTGATTGCTTCTGCCAGAGGTCCATTTCTTCAACAATCGTAAAATGCAAATTTAGTCGTGGTAAAAACCCATTGCATTGTGCTGGAATCAAACCTTCTATCTAGGCTCGGTATGAACTAAAGTTGTAATGCCCTTGGGACAACACAAGCCTGGGATCACAAGCACTTCAAATTATGTCCAAAGCTAGAAAAGTAGTACTGCTAACATCGTTTTTGCCAGAAAGGTGCTCAAAATTTGCATTAACCTCATTGTGCAATTTTCCATTCGCAGTGCAATTGGGATTGAGTTTGCTAATTATGGTTGTCATTTTAGATGCAAGAGCCACATGCCTAACCACAAACTCTAGTCATACAACTTAGATACAACAACCTAATCCGAAACTGAGTGGTTCCCCAATGTAGCTGGGTCCAACTTGTTATCCTCCTGAGTGATTACCCGCCACATTCCTACTCCAAAGGTAGACGGTAAATTAAATTAACCTTACCACATAGATAGCGTTTAATTTCCGGCCACTATCACGGGCTAACAATGGTCACTTGTAAGAGGGGAAAATTTCCTTCCCGTTTTGAGCAGAATTTTTTTTCCGGTTTGGGTGGTTTAGAGCATATTTTCCTGGTTTGTAGTAAAATGTCCCATTGAGCCGCAAAAAGGGCTGATTTACATGATTTTCCAGCCTTTTTCCCCAGTCACAACTTTCCGGGGTGGGGAGCAACCTTACCCCAGCCCCCCCCCCGCCTGTTAGCCCCTGGCCACTATCCGGAGTATTTCGCAATCTTAGGTACGCATTCCATGTTTTTGAGAACAGCGATGTCAACAATTATTTTTAACTGATAAGTTTGTTTAAAATTTGCAAATCCGAAATGGCCACCGTACTAGTTATGGAACGCATAATAGCTATGGCTAGCTAATTTTAGGCGTATTTTCCATAATATTAAATAATAATTATGTTTTGGGAAACAAAAAATGCATCAAAATATTTCAACCATTTATTTTGTTTACATTGATGGCCGCCGTTTTGAAATTGATAAATTCTACACCTACTCTGTATAATTGTTTCAAAGTTTTTCGCTAATTAAATCAAGTGCTCTTTTTTAATGCAATAATTTATTGTTAGATATCAGGCAGTATTTTGTCCGTACTAATCTTTTCATACATATTCTCAAAATCCAAGATGGCCATCGTAAAGTTTGTGCATTTATAGTTTCCCAACGTCTCACAGTTCACAGTTTTTTTTAAATAAGATTTTAATGGCAGGGATTACCATCTTTTATGGGGATGTGTAAGGTCGCCTTACACATCTGTTTTTGCTGCAATTTTTTATTCTCCACCTTGTGTCAATGTTTCCTGAATATACAGAACAGTTGGGATCTTACGACAGTTGTATGGGGTAATATTTTCAAATCACTACTTTGGCGATTGTGCAAGCAGTCCTATCCATCCTCTTCTTCATCTTCTTGTGAAAACAAAAGATAGTATAATCTCTTCTTGCTTTCCACTCACGATTTTTACTACCTGCCTCTGCAACAATGTCAATCAAGCTATGGAAGAACCCGTTTGGAGTGAATAGATGAGGTATGCTTTGCTCTGTAGTCGCATCTGGCCGGGGGGGGCACTCAAATATGAAATAACACATTCGTGACCAACATTTTCGGAAAAAACCCTAAACGATCAATGGCAAAAGTACCACACCTACCGCGCCCTCCACAAGTTTTTTAGCGTAACTTTCCCCTTTTCCCCCAAAAAAAAAAACATGTTCCCCCTTAATAAGTTTTTTAGCGCGCTTATCCCCCCTTTCCCCAAATTACCCCTAAAGTTTTGTCCTTAATTTTAAACCCCTAAACAAGTAATGGTCTAAATATGACCCACTAAACAAGTTTTACATGAATGTCAACATAGTCTTGATTTGGGGTTACAAAAGATCATAATTATTTATTCTACTAATCTATGTTGTCAAAGAGCATTCTTGGGATTTCCGTCGATCTTTAGCTCCACTCCAGACTCTTTGATTTGACATCAATTTTAGATTCAGTAACAAGTTTCAGATGCTTTTCCTCATTCAACCTTCCGAAGTACACAGGCCTACGCTAACAAATACAAGCTATACAATTCCGTCGGAAAAACCGCGGTCATGACGGTTGGACTAAAATTGCCATGATGATAAGATATGGTTGCAGCTTTACAGTGTGATTTTCATGGCATGCCCGAACTAATATTGATTTAAAATACCTTTTTTATCCAATGTCTATTGCTAAATGATTTGCATATGTGGTAACAATCTCACTTCATACTAACTACTACTAAACAAAGTTTTAAATCCGGTTTTATCCCCGTCCAACGGGGGTGGCCCGGATTCACCTCACCTTTGCAGCAACGCCCTGACTTCCCTCCTCCTTTTCACAATTCAACCCGATCCAATGCATCCTCCATCCTCAAACCGCAACCCTCCTCCTCTCCTCCTCCCTCCACTTGTTTTCTTCCCTGTCTTCTTTGGGACGTCCCCCTCCTCCTCAACACTCACCTCGAACTCAAAAGCCTTCTTAACACATGCTCATCATCCTCCCTCAACACATGCCCATACCAACCAACGTACACTATTCGCCTTCGCAAACGGTCCACCGCCCTTCCAAACCCAACATCTGCATCAAGTCCTCTCTTCATCCTGTCCATCAACTTCACACCACCCTCGCTCTCATCATTGCTCTCACTGTCCTCCTCAAAATCCCCATCTCCTTTTCGCTCAGACACCACGTCCTCACTCCCCTACGCATCACTAGATCTCACACAGCTCTTATACACCATTCCTTTCATCTTTAAAAGGATATCTTTTCCCATGCAACAACTCCCCACATTCCCTAACTTCATCACCCACCCATACCTCACTATCGCTGTCACAGCCACCTCGCATTCCACCACCCCCACTAACCTTATCCCCTAGGTATGTTAACTCCTTCACGGACTCCACCTCATCACACAACTTTTCCTCCTGTTCCACACCATCCCTCAGCTCCCTTCTCACATCTTCTTCTACACAGCCCAAATCTCTTGCAAACTAGGGGTCACTCTCTGTGCATCTTTGCATCTCCCATGGATCCATGTCCCACATTTCTTTCTCACACCACCCTGAATTTGCTTTTTCCTCTCTGCCCCCATACCCCACATGGGTCTACCTTAACGCTACTACCTCCCTCTCCCTCCGCCCCACTAACCACACTTTTCTTTTCCCAGGTTTCCCTTCAGACCCTTACTCTCGAAAGCCATCTTCCATTTCCAAAACTTCTCCCTCAGTCCCCTCCAATTGTCTCACTCTTACAACCGAGTCATCCGCATACAACAGCTCACTCATCAAACCTTCTTTTGCACTCTCTTGTACTACATCATCACACTTGCAAAAATGCAATGGCAAAAGCACAGAACCCTGATGCCCACCCACCTTCCCCTCAAAAACTCCTCGGACAAATCAGCCCCCACTCTAACTTTCCGTTTTGGGCTCCTTCCCATACAAACTCATCACTCTCCTGCTCTAACCACTATTTCTGGTATCTCTCTCTTCCTCATCGCCACTCCATCACTTTCCTAGGTACCCCTCACAAACGCCTTTCTTCTACAAGTCTACAAATCACATATACAGCTTCTTCCCTTTACTCGGTATTCCTCTTGCACCCTCCTTAAAATAAACACTCTGCATCTAAATCGTTCCCTTCCCTGGCATAAGACTATTTAAATAAAATGAACAAAATCGCAAGCTAACAAATTGTGTATTCCGTTGCTCCAGTATGTCTGTCCCATTCCGTCAACTTTAAAAAAACTTCGATGCTGTCAAAGTCACTGTTTGTATGCCACAATACACGCAAGTCTCAAATGCAAGTTGTGACCTGGCTTATATTGGACGATCCGTAAACTGTCAAATACTAGCAACACAGTCATACTAGCGCACACACATAAACTGCGATAATGATGCGATAGTACTGCAGAGGTTTCTTTTGTATTTTCTTTCAGGATTCCGATGGCACTCTTAGGCAATGTGTTTCACGACGTAACAAAGTGTAACAACAAATATACTACAGGGAAGGTAGTTTTTCGAAATTAGGGCGACAGTAGGTACAAAACCCGATAAACGAAAACGTACACCTAAAACGCGCTTGAGTAAAATTTTAAAAACTACCCTTTTTCTTGAAAATCGGCTTTTTTGACGCGCCCGGTACTAAAAAAAAACAATCCTTTTCCACGCGTATTTTTTTTTTTGGTTCAGCATGTGTACATCATTATAATTGAGTGGCCCTCAGGGCAAGCTGGGCTGTGGATAAACCCAACTCCAATGTCAGACTTGAAGTGCTCAATTCCAGTGTGTTGGGGTCATTTGGGGCAATACGTGGATCTGGGTTTCCTACCGGAAATCATTTTTTCCGAAATTCTTATCCCACAATGCACCATACGATGTACGAGTGGATATGCATCACTCCATGCACGCTCGCTGTTAAGTGCGCCTCCTTTAAAACTAAGAAACACATTTTGTGGCGCAAAAAAAATACAAGGCAATCAAAGAATACTCGTTACTGTTAAAATGTATGTACAGCAAAACGTTTTTCGCACGTTAGTTATGACAGAAAAAATGGACCGTATGACACAAAACCACCATAGAATATATATGCGTTATAATTTTAATCTACTCGTACATCGTTGGTGCCTTACAGCCCACAATGCATAGGATTTTCGGTAAAAAATGATTTCGGTAGGAAACCCAGGATCCACGTTATTGCCGTGGGACCGTGGAGAGCAGAGAATTATTTCTCAGTGGATTGTCTCTATGAAGATTAATGAACAGATTTAGCGTGGGGGTGCCCCTCGAGAAGTGTGGGCGGAAATCCAGGAGGTGGGAAAATTCATAAACAGGGGTCAAAAAATTAAAAAATGCTAGACTGATTGTAGAAAAAGGTAACCAAAGTGTTCTTCTTGTTACACAGGATTAAAAAAAGGTATAGTGTGTACTACCTACAAGGATATGGTTTGCGAGGTATAAGACAAAATCGTCAAATTGTCAAAGGTCATCAACAAAAGTTAAATATTTACATTGCACCAAGTTCTTTTTAAAATGGTTCTCAATTTTTAACTTCCTCATGGGGCGTGCCAAAAAGGGCCAAAAAAAAAGAGGGTCGTTGGTTTTACACAAAAGCACCGTTCAAAAACTCAAAAAGGGGGTGTTTTACACAAACGGACGTCAAAAAATCAAAAGGGGGTGGGGTGTTTTTGTTTTACACAAACGACGTCAAAAGTTCCAAAAAGGGGGTGTGTTTTACAAAAAGGGGGGTTTTACACAAAGACGTAAACAAATCAAAGGGGTGTTTGTTTTAACACAAACGACGATCAAAAAAAACTCAAAAAGGGGTTTTGTTTTACCACAAAACGACCGCAAAAAATGCCAAAAGGGGGTGTTTACACAAAAACGACGTTCAAAAACTCAAAAAAGGGGGGTTTGTTTACACAAACGACGTCAAAACCTCAAAAGGGGGTGTTTTATACAAACGACTTTCAACAACTCAAAGGGGGGTGTTGTACACAAACGACGTCAAAAACTCAAAAGGGGGTGTTTAACAAACGACGTCAACAAACTCAAAAGGGGGTTGTGTGTTTCCACAAACGACGTCAAAAACTCAAAAGGGGGTGTTTACACAAAGACGTCAAAAACCTTAAAAGGGGGTGTTTATAAAAAATTTCAAAAAACTAAAGGGGGTTTTACACAAAAACTCAACGGGGGTGTTACACAAACGACGTCAAAAACTTCAAAAGGGGGTGTTTTACACCAAACGACGTCAAAAGCTCAAAAGAGGAGGTTTTCACAAAACGCGTCAAAAACTCAAAGGGGGTGTTTTACACAACCGACGTCAAAAACTCAAAAGGGTGTTTTAAACCAAACCGACGTCAAAAACTCAAAGGGGGTGTTTTTACACAAACGACGTCAAAAAATCAAAAAGGGGTTGTTGTACACAAACGACGTCAAAAACTCAACAGGGGGTGTTTTACACGAACGACGTCAAAAACTCAAAAGGGGGGTTTTACACAAACGAGTAAAAACTCAAAGGGGGTGTTTTACACAAAAACTCAAAGGGGGTGTTTACACAAACGACGTCAAAAACTCAAAAGGGGGTGTTTTACACAAACGACGTCAAAAGCTCAAAAGAGGATGTTTTACACAAACGACGCAAAACTCAAAAGGGGGGTGTGTTACACAACGACGTCAAAAACTCAAAAAGGGTGTTTTACAAAACGACGTCAAAAACTTCAAAGTGGTGTTTTAACACAAACGACGTTCCAAAACTAAAAGGGGTTGTTTTACACAAACGACGTCAAAATTAAAAGGGGGTGTTTTACACAAACGCGTCAAACTCAAAAGGGGGTGTTTTACAAACAAACAACGTCAAAAAACTCATAATTGGGTATAAACTCGAAAAGGGGATGAAACCCAAAAGGCCAACCGGGGGGTGTTTCACACCTACGCAGGTTTTTGCCGACACAGTTCAAACCAAATTCCTCGAAAGGTACATAACCCATTCCCGAGTCATTAAAGGAGTTATGAATGGTCGAGTTTTGCGTTGACATTTCCTTGTTTTAACCTGGGAGTTATTATAGTAAACTATGTTACTATAATAACTCCATGGTTCTAATATGTAGCTTGTTTGGATTGGTTTTGATCGATACTCTCTGTGATAATTCATATCATAAAGTTAAGATGGTATACCAGTAGAGCGAACGAACTCCAGAGGCAGTATGATTGCAATATAATATAATAACTAGCGGGAGGCCCGCGTTCGCGCGGGCTCCCGCCTAGTTGAGTGAACGGGAAGCGATCATGAAGAGAAAAGATCACTGAAACTGAAGCGATCACTTAAACAGAAATGATCACTGAAACAGAAGCGATCACTGAAACTGAAGCGATCACTGAAACAGAAATGATCACTAAAACTTAAGCGATAACTGAAGAAGTACACATATGGCGACACCGTCATATCAACCAGTGGAATACCCAACTCATCAGTCACTCCCGTATGATGTACCCGTCATCCTGAAGTTTAAGACTCCCCCGGTCACAAAACACACTTTTTAGTTAACTCAATTTTCCCGTATCATATCCTGTTCTCCGTTAAGTTTACAATTTAGGTCATTTTCCTCGTATTTTTTTAATATAAAAGCCAATATTTAATCCCGTATAGTTCCATTAACTTTTTCATATGTCATATCCTATTTTTTCCTCCATAACTCCAAATTCCCGTATAAACTGGTCTTCATCCTGCAGTTTTGCATTCCCCCCCCCCCTCCCCCGTCGCAACAATCCCGTGAGCGGATTTTTTCCACACTCAAGTTCCCGTATAGTTTCCAGCATGTCCCGTAGCTTAGGCCCTATGGGCCTACCTTCCATTTTCTAACTAAAACCGCAAATATTTCATCCCGTAACTTAACCTTATATTTCAATTTTTTTCTCAAAACTAATCTCAACACTTCCCCGCGTGTGTTCTAACCGTACTTTCCATCACAATCAAAGCGATATAATAACATGAACTGTTAATGAAGCATTATTTTCTTTACCCACATCACCGTTAGTAATATAGCTCGGTGGTTTTGCACTAACCGTACACAATGTCTAAGGCGCCTGTTACTTTCGTTAACCCGCATGTAGCGTATCAACGCGTAACGTTTGCGTACCGCAGCTAGCGTCTCACGCGTAACCACCCGTCGCAACGCACCACGCATCCGCGCCGCTTAAGTAACGCTTGCAAACAAATGGGGTATTTATCATAGCATCCGAGCACATTTTCTGTTGACTTTTTCCGCCATTTCTGAACTGATTTGGTCCCAAATATTAAGGGGGGGTGACCCCGTCCGGTATCCTCGACGCACTTTTCACTTGAATTTGGCGCAATATAAATCCGCAACTGGCGGAGCCTTTTGCGATATACCCACATACATACATACATACAACATTAGCCAACTTATAGTCTGATAATAGGCTCCATTTTTTTGTAATTTTTATTTTTTCTTTTGTCATGTACTTGACTCGCGGGCTCAGTAATTTAATTAATTTTATTTATTTATAGCAGTGATATGTAATTAATTATATTGAATGTCAATGCAATATCCAATATTGGTCACATATCTAATTGTTGTGGTGGAATGGCCCAATATTGGCACAAACTGGCCTAATTTTTGAGCAATGAGCAATATTATCTCATCGATATCTGATGTGTAAAAACAAAAGAAAAGGGAGCTATTATATTGGGAAAAGGAAACTAAAAGAAAGGGAAAAAGAAGAAACTTGTGAAGAAAGGGAAAGGATAAGGACTAGAAAAAATGAAGTTAATTAATATTTATTTATTCACATTGTCCGGTCGATTAAGTTGATTGATGTTGCCCTTGTTGGTAATGGCCGTGGCGTGGCGGTCTTTCGTAGGCTTTTTAGTCAGAACACTACACAAACTCACTGCTATAATGAGGAGAGAGAAGAGAGATGAGGGAGGGAGAGAGAGGAGGAGGACAGGGGCGTATGCCTGGGGGGGGGGCATTGGGGGCGTTTCCCACGGTGCCAAAAGGGGGCGCCAAAAAAGAAGGAAAAGGGAAAAAGAAAGGAAGGGGGAAGAAAGAAGGAAGGAAGGAAAAGGGAAGAAAGAAGAAAATTAGAAGATATAATGCGGAGAAGGAAATGAAAAGGGGGAAGGGGGGGGGCAATTAAAGGGAAAATAGATAGAAAGCTATGTCGAAAACTGTAATGGGAAAGCTAAGAAGCGCCAAAATTAGGGAAACATGGAGATTAAATTATAAAAGGGAAATCCGCATAAAACAATGTGCAAAAAAAAGAGAACGTATAAAAAATAGAAAAGGTAAGGGGGCGCCCAAAAGCACAATAAGAAAAACAAAATACATATGAGAGAACGAAAGTTGTGGTGAAATAAATTGAAAGTAAAAGTGACTAAGACAAACAAAAAAGCAGCAAAAATGAGAAGAGAAAAGAAAAACGGAAGAGAAAGGAAAGGGGCGCAAAAAGGAACAAAGGAAGATGAAAGAAAAGAGAAATAAGGGGCGCCCCAAATATAAAACTAAATATTACTAGCATCAAAGCAAAATTCTCTATAGAACTCACAAACCGATTTGATGCACTTCAAGATATAGATGACGATGATGTCGAAGTGAGTGAAATGGCAGCATTTGGAGGATGCTTACAAGAAACACAAATGAAGTTTTGGTTACAAAAAGAAGGGACAAAAGCCATGCGATCAGCAAAGAATTCAGGGGAAAAACTGGTTGAGGAAAGGAAGGTCTTTAAATAGGGAACATTGAACAGGACAATAACATCCATAATCAAAGAAAAACTCAGAAGCGAATACCGAACCAAAGATAAGGAAGTCAAGAAGAGAGTTGAAGAAAGGACAAGAGAAAGTGGAACAAATGATCTTGCGGTGAAGCAGAGGAAGCTGAGGGTAAGGGAGAAGAGAATGAAGGAAGATGCTGTACCAGGATTACCAAGACTCTAAGTAACGGACAAAGTAAAACAAAACAAGGCAGTTTTCAAACAAAGCAGGAGGAATACTTGCTAACCGAAGAGATACAAAGAAGGAAAAGATGGAAAGAACATTTTGCAGAAAATCCTGAACAGACCATCCAAACAACCCAGTAACAGATGACATATTAGTTCAGATAAACATAATGATACTGATTAGTTGTGAATTATATCTCAAAGGCAGAAATTAGAGGTGCAATCAGAAAACGAAGAATGGTAAATAAATCAGTGGAGAAGGACGAAACGTATAGACGCGAAAATAAAAGCAGAAGTGCTTAAAAGTGACATAACACAACTACGAACGGCTTGCTGACCTGTTCAAACACCCATATGGGATCAGGATGAAGTACAAAAGTATGGAAACAGGGGGTTAATCAGCAAATTAGCAAAAGAAAGGCGATCTCTCAGAATTTGGCAACTGGCGTGGGATAACATTAACATCTGTTCCAAGTTTAAAGTATTTGGAAGAGTGCTCATTGACAGAATTGTAAATGGAGGCGGGGAACAACAAAAAGTTGAAGACGAGTCAGGGCTGGATTCAGGAAGAAAGGAAGAAGTACAGCTGAGCAGATATTTATATTGCGAAATATTAGTCGAGCAAGTGGAGGAATGGCAGTCAACCTCATACTATTAATTTTGTGGACTTGAAAAAAAAGCATTTGACTCTGTCCACCGAGAAAGCCTGTGGAAAATAAATAATGGACAAGTATGGAATACACACCAAAGATTTTTTAAAATGGTCCCGGATCTTGTATGATGATAACGAATGCGCTGTACTAGACAATGGTGAGGAGTATGAATGGTTAGGTAAAAACCGGGTAAAACAATGGAGACGTGATGTTCCTGTTTTATCTTCTGATTGTTGTGGATGGTATGAGAAATGCACCAAGGAAAATAACACAGGGAATACGATGGAAATTTACTGAGAAGTTAGAAGATTTGGATTTTGCAATGACATGCCCTTTTGTCACAACATTCAACAAGCAAAACAAAGTATCAATAATGTGAAATGGAATGGCATTCAAGAACAGGACTCAAGATAAATCCAAGGAAAACAAGTAATGAGGATCACAGCCAAAATGCAATGACAGAATATCATAGCAGTGCAGCAACTAAAATGAGGTGGATAAGTACAATTACTTGGCGTTGCAAAATCAAACAAAGCATGGAGGAGGGGGAGAAGAAGACATTGATAGACAGGAATAAGGAAAAGCAATGGGCTCATTCATGAAGCTCAAACAAATCTGGAGCTTCTAAAAACTCACTTTAAATACAAAAATAAGGCTATACCAATCACTTGTCAAGTCAGTGCTGCTCTCTTATGGATGTGAGACATGGAAAGCAAATGCACAAAAGTTGATAATAACGAAGCTGGGAACATTTCCAGTTCAAATGCCTTAGAAGGATTCTGAAAGTAGGTGCCGCAAGTTGTGTCAAATCAAGTCATACTTAGGAAAACAAAAACAAAACCTATAGTCAAAGTCAAGATAAGGCGCTGGAAATGGATAGGCCTGGCTTAGGAAAGATGACAAGTGCAAATGTATGACCGCAACTCACTTGGCTCCTGAACGGCGGAGGAATGTGGGCGCCCAAAGACACCTGGAGGCGAACAGTGGAAAAGGATGAGGGCATTATTTGGAGGGAAAAACAGGAATCAAGGCAAAACAATAGCCAGAGGACAGGGTTTGCACCGGCAGAGAGAGACGTTCTTGCAGCCTTATGGGCCACTTGGCCGAAGAGGGATAGGTAAGGTAATGGTTAAAGGTGAAAAGCTTAAAAAGGTTGAGGAAAAAGTTTAAGTAAAAGGGTGCGCTAAAAAGAGCAAAGGAATTGGAGCTAACGAAACTAAAGGGCGTCAAAAACTGAAAAAAAAAAAAACCGAAAAGGGGTTTGATGACGAAAGGGGGTTGTGAAAATAGTTGAAAGTGACAGGAGGAAGATATTTTAGGATAAGAATTTCTCTCAAATTGCACAGAATCGATTGTAGACCACCTACCAAGAAACGTTCCGATAGGGTTATTGGACAAAACACAGTACAAAAGAAAACAGAAAACCTTGTTGTGAAACTGCCTGACTATTCGTAATTGTCCCCCTGGGAACAGACTTATAATGCCGAAGGGTTATTTCTCCGACGGGTTTTTATCCCGAGGGTCGTGGTCGAACAACACTATTCTTATGGAAAAGTCCATATTTCCGATAGAGTTTTCTGCCGAAGTGTTATATGTCCGAAAAAGTTTTTATCCGAAGGGTCGTTTTGTTCGAAAATAGTGTTCATTTTTCCGAAAGATCATACTCCGAACGGTAAATTCCCGAAGGTTTTTCTCCGAAAGGGGTTGTTATTCCGATGGGGCATTTGTCCGAAAAAACAAAAAAGGGGTCGTTAGTCCGAAACATAAATGATTTTTCTTCCGAAGGGGCGTTCTCCGAAAAATAACATGGTTTTTGCTCCGAAGGGCAATGTTCCGAAAAATATATGAGGGTTTTAAATCCGAGGGGTTTTTAGCCCGAAGGGGCGTTTGGCCAGAAATTCGGACAAACGCCCCTTCGGACTTTAAAACCCTCTCGGAGGTAAAAAACGAATAGGGGAATAGCCTCGGAAATAATAATCGCGAAAAAACACACCTTAGGACTTACACAAAAAACTCCAAAAACGGAAACAAAATAAGCACATATTGCATTATACTTTCGACACCTAGTTGGTGTCTTGATGCAAACAGTATAGGCTGGATTTATGCCCAAAATAAAACACCAAAGAAAAATAATTGTAAAAAAGAACCTCCAATACCTGGCCGTTGGTAATGGAGCATTTCATAGCTGTGTGCGCTAAATTTGAATATTAAACAAAAGGTTTGGACTGGCGCTTCAAAAAATTCAAATACCCTGATTTTTAAAAAGAAAAATACAACTTTTGGTTTTTTAATATTTGTAATGTTTATGCATTACTTAAAGACAATAAACAATAAAAACAAACAAAAACAAATAAATAAACAAAAACCAATTAGGTGTAAAACCTGGATTCCTGATGGAAACAATTTTAGTGAGCTGAGAAAGCAGGGTTGATGAGAATCCAAATTCTTTAATTAAAAAAAGAAAAAACCTAAAAAATTAAAAAAAAAAAAAAACCTGTTCGGTCGATAAAATTTGGATTCTAGCCGATAAAATAGAAAATTAAACATAGAATCCGATAACTATTGGTATATAGGCTGAGCCGTTTTTTTGAACCGAAAATGCAAGTTTTTCTAATAAAAACATGGTTTTATCGGATTTCAAAAACAGGGGTTTTGTTTTTTAATAGAAAAGCTTAATTCTTAGACGATAATCAGCTTTTGTAAATATATATTTGGGTTTGAAACTGGGTTACTTAGTATTCCGTCTCGAGTCCTGAAAGGCTTATGAATTTTTTATTGATTTGTCTAAAAGCATAATGAAATTCTTATGAAATGGCTGTTTCTTTAATACACTTCCCACCAAAAAAACTTGAGTCGCTGGGAGTAAAAAAAATCAACACAATTGTGCCTATGTGGGGAATAAAGAGACTCTCCCAAGTGTCTCAATAATTGTAATCAACAACTTAAATGACCAAGGTAGGTTTAGGGTAGTTAGTATACGTGGCATCATATTTCTGTTCTCCGCATAAGCTTTTGGACTCTTGGAAAAAAAAAGTATGATCAGCCTGGTAGAATTTTATTGCGACTGAAAAGACGCAACCAAAAAGTTGCCAGGACTACAATTAACTAGGATTTTGGTGCTAAATGCAAAGTTGATTTTTGTGTTTTTCATCATAGGGACCAGACAGTCAGAAAAATGCTGGTGCAAATTTGGACTGCTTCCCCCTTCATCAAGGGGGGAAATATCACTACAGGGAAAATTCAAATCGAGTCACAATTGTGTTTTAATGTACATTAACATGTTCGTATTCTTATAAGGATTAGAAAGAAAAACTATATATTTGCCTAGGTTCCGACCTTTAGTTAAAGCGCTATAGGCCCATAATGTTCAAGGTCATCCGGGGTGTAAAATTAACCCAATGCTCAGATTGTGTTTAAAATGGTGTATACGTGTTTGTATCGTCTCACAGGATCCAAAAATGTATTCTTTTACAGTGGTGACATTTGGCGGGCTATTACATAGCAAAATGCGCAAGGGTCTACATGGTTATGGGGTCAACAGAACTTCCCCTGGATGTCGCAATGGTGGTATCAAAAATCAATTAAAATGCATTTCTGTTTCAGTATGACACAAAAGATCATGACACCACTTTCAAACAACATCGGAGAATGTACCCCCAGGGTGACCTTTGAACAATTATGGGGCCTATACCGCTTTAACTAAAGTTGGAACCTTGGCAAATATTACTTTTTCTAATCCTTCTGACGAGACGAACGCGTAAGTGGACATTAAAAAAACACCAATTTGACTCGTTTTAAATTTGTCCTTGTACTAACATGTTGCCCTTAAAGAAGGGGGCCATCAGTAGGAGGGGGAAAATTTGCACCCCACTTTTTCTGACAGTTTAGGTCCTATTGAAACCCAAAACAGCAATCAAAATCAATTTTAGCATGAAAATCCTACGGGGGTGGATACACACCAACCCACACTAAAGGGGTATGACACCAAGTTATTCGGTAGTTGGAAACGGAGTAGGGGTCCTCCTAACGATGATTTAACTTTTATCATTCCTTTGCATCAAAAAAGTAAGTAAACAAAAAAATACATAAGATACACATTAAACACAAAAAAATCTGTCCGCAAAAAAATTCAGGTTCTTACTCAATTTTACTCGAATATGACCGTGCCTTGGTCCTTTTTAAATTTCTTTTTAGGTCATTTCTGGCTTGTGTAATACTTCTTTAAGGGGCGGGCTCCGCTTTTCACTATTTTTGAATGTTTATAAGGATTTTTAAGGTTTAGGTTGGTTTTGGGTAAATTGCAGAAACAGTAAAGTAGTTATATCCCACTATAAGTTTTAGCCGTATAGAACCTATTGTAATTAAAAAGGTCCGTACGGAAAATATTTTCAATGAGGTGATTTTTTTATACGTGAGATTCTTTTTCTAGGAAAGGTATTTTTAAGGGGGAAAAAGTAATAAGTAATTATTCTTTCGATAGAAATGTCTCACTTTATTTTAGATTCCTAAACACTCAAAACACCACAATGATTATACCCAAAATTGTACAGTTTGAAAGGGGCCGCCCACGTGCCAATGTCAAATACTAAAAAAAACTTAAAAGGTCGTAAAGAAACTAAGGTCTCAAAAAAAACATAACAAAGGCCTAGAAACAAGCAAAGGTCTCACAAACTGGCAAAGGTCGAAACACGAAGGTCTTAAAACTTACAAAGGTCTCCAAACTACACAAAGGTCTCAAACAAAGGTAAACGTCTTAAACCACACAAAGGTCTCAAACACACAAAGGTCTCAACTCAAAGGTCTCAAAACAAGGATCTCAAAAACCAAAACAGGTCTCAAAAACATACGGTCTCAAAAACACACAACGGTCTCAACATCAAACAAAGATTTCAAAAACATAAACGGCGCTCTCAAAAAACACATCATAAAGGTATCAAAACACAAAAAGGTCTCAATATCAAACAAAGATCTTCAAAACACGCAAATGTCCAAAAACACAGGAAGGTCCAACATCCAAAAACATGTTTCACATAAATAAACAATGGTCCAAATGAGTCAAGAAAATGAACAATGTCTCAACAACCACATACAATACTGGTGTTGTCGGCTCCTTTGTGTTTCAAGGTTATTGACCATTACATGACCCCAAATCGTCAAAATGGTCAAATTAGATTTTTAATAAAGTAGAATAATGTAATGGGTCCCAGATGGTTTCCAGATGGTTTCCATTGTTTGGCTCATTAGGTTTCAATGTTTGTTGAGAAAAAGTGGTCATTTTTGGTTTTTTGAAATGATCAAAATAAGGATTTTTAAACAAAATTAATTATTTTGGGAATGTTCAGATAGTTGCTAGATGATTTTCGGTGTTTTCGTTCATTGTGTTTCCAATGTTGTGAGTATGCCTGAACCCAAAAGCGGCCATTTTTGGTTCAAAATGGTCATCAAAATTAGACTTTCAAACAAATATGGACAAGTGTGAAGTCTCTAGATGTTTTGGAGTGATCCCGGTGTTTCGGCTCCCTTGTATATACGATAATTGTTGAAACATTTGATGTATTCGAGCCAATATCGGCTATTTTTTTTCAAATTCTTTGAAAATAATACTTTAAGCAAAAAATTATAACTTTCGATGGTTCCCAGATTGTTTTAGGTGTGTTACCAATGTCTTCGGCACATTCTGTGTTTCAATAATTTTGTTTTTTTTTAAAATCATATTTTGGCCAATTAAACCCAAATATGCCGATTTGGGGTCAGGCGGGCATTCACAACAAACATGGAAATACAAAGGAACCGAACTACACAGAGACGAACCACCTAAAAAACTTCAGGGGAAAGGAAGGGGGGAGGGGAAACCACCACCATTGTTCAATTTTATTAACACTTAGATGACAAAGTCTTCCTACTTCCGTTGGTGGACAAAGGATTCCATGGACCCACCCCCAGGGAAACATTTTTCCAAAGGAATTTGGCATGAAATTTATACCACATAGGCAGGGGACAATAACAATTAACAATAAATTAGAAAATATATTAAAATGAAAAAGCTTTTTGTGAAATATGTTTTCTACTAAAACGTTCCAATTTACCTCTACTGAACACAGTTTTGGACGTTTTCTCAGGGCAATGTCAGCAACCACTTCCTGCAACACAAAAGGCCGAAAACAACGGAACCGCCAAGAACCCCTAAAACCGCCCGATTTAACATTTGTTATATCATGTTATTTGACCCATTTTGAACCCAAAGAGCCGATTCGGGATCCATGCAATACTCAACAAAGTCAGAAGAGCCGCGAAAACACCCGAAAACCACTGGGAAACATAAAGTCGGCAACCATTTGTTTTTGAAAATGGTCAGAATAAAAGATTATTGTGACCATTGGAACCAAAATAAAGACTGGGGTCCAGACCTGCTCAAACAAAAAATGGGAAAGATTAAAATTAAGGTTTTTAAAAAAAAAAAAAAAAGGGAACCACCCAAAAAACACTGGGGAAACATAAATTATCCCTTTTTAAAAATCGGTATTTTGAACTTTGAACCAAAATAGCCGGGTTACTCCATTTGACTCATTTGACCTGAATGACTCTACTGATCTGGCCGTGAACTTAAAATTTTCGGCTATGAACAATCGACACCCCCGCCCACCAAGTTTCGTATGGATACACCCAAAGGTCCCCTTTTGACCCTCTTTGACCTGGGAATGACCCCAGATGACCTAATATTGACCCTTTGAGATTTTTGGCCATTCTCCGATGATAAAGTGTGTAAAAACGATTGTTAGGTCGCTCACAGTTATACACAGTTTAAAGCCTGTTGTGATCATTACATGAATGCTGTATAATATAAATTATACTTTGGAATTATGCTTCAAAATGGTCTGGACTAGAAGTTGTAAACGGGCAAGAAAGTATCAAGCAATTAAGGTGATGACGCATAATTCTTGCTTATCCCCATGTCGCCAGCCCAAATCCATTCTTTAAAATGTGTCCCTACTCGTTACACAAGTGCGCATATCACAGGTAACATGACTTTTATCGGCCTCGATTAGGCCCTAATTTAAAAGTCAAACACGTTAATATGGATTATTAAAGTTTGTAAGATTCTCTGAGGAAGTCGCCAAAATTGCAAACAGATACGGTAGTTACCATAATTCAATCGATTTACAAAATTGCCAAAAATAACGGTGAAAGAATGTTCCAATATGCGATAAATCAAGCACATGTCAAATGTTTATTATAACATGTTTTGCATAAAATCGGTTTTGAAAGTTTTGAAGTAACATTGCCAGGGCCTGGGTAATGAAAGAAATCCCTCAGGTTACGTTCATACCGCGAACAGATACGTTACCTACCTGACCGCAGCGCTCTGCTAAAACACTGGGACACATAAAGTCGAATACCACACCATGCTTAGTATGATGTAATAATTGATCAGATATAGAGATTACAGTCGGTAAAGCATGTACGTTTTAGAAAGGCGGGACACGATTATGAAAATATTAAAAAGTTTAGTTTTTACTGATTTTCAGGAATTCATTAATGTTGAATTGGTCATTTTGTAGACCAAAAACTGGAACACTTTAACGGAGAATGGCATCACAATCAACCCAACCCTCCAAGTTCCATGTCCCATACACCATGTTTTACGCATTTGACCTCCTTTGACCTTGAATAACCCTAAATGACCTTGTTTTCATGACCTTTGAGATTTATGGCATCAACAATAATCCCACTGCTCCAAGTTCATGTCCATAACCAACGTTACCCTTTGACTCCTTTTGATCTTGAATGACCCCTAATGGCATTTGATCCAATAACCAATGGGCCAATTCTTCTGTCACGTTTGTGACCGAAAAACGGAGATTTTGATTAACCCAACAAAATGCTGTTTTGCCAATATAACCAATCTTATTACTTTTTGTATAATGTAAAACCTTTAGACCAAACCTAAACAAAAATATTGTTTCCTTTCGCCGATTATATTTTTGTCAGAGGGAAAATAAAGTTCGGTCCCGTTTGTGACCTCAGACCAAAAAGGGTGTTTAGAATTTAAACTTAAACGTAAAATCTGTGACACTTAGGTTACTCACATATTTTATATTTATTTCAGAAGACAGTGGTAGTTGTCATTACAACACTGTTGGTAATTTTAAAAGTAACAAGAAAACTTATTTGGTACCTTTACAAATGATAACACTGTATTTATAGTACGGTCACGTTGTTAATTGGTGGTTTACGGGTGGACCAATCTCCATGACTTATAACACAAAATTGAGGACCATTGTAATGTGCCACCAAAAATGTAAGTTTAATAAAATCTTGTGTATTCCATATTCTCAACTATTTCAAACACTTTCATTACAATTTATCAGTAATAACTTGCAAAGAGCAAATCTAGTCATAGTATGCAGATTTCCTGGGTTGAAATAGTGCAAGTCTTCTAAATTTGGCAACTTCACCCAAACTCTCAAAAGACGCATGGAAACCAAGTTTAAACCAGTCTTTACTTAAACATTAATTGTTGTTTTTCTGTTTGAACGATATATTCATATTTTATAAACTTATAATAAACGTAACACTGCTATCTTCTTCAATATAACCAGAAAATTATGTCCTTCAAATACTAAAATGGTGGGCCCGCCCCGTCAGGTGTGTGACAGTATTAGCACATCAATAAACTTTTAAAGAGGAAAGATCGTAACCATGATTTTGTATAATGGAGGGTACAATATAAACTGGCTTTTGACCATGAAAAATGAACATTACTAGGCAGGGTTTCTAGTAATAACAATTTCTTTGTAGTTTGGTCACGTGTGTTACATGCCAAAGTCAATTCAAATTCTCTGTTAATTACTTGTCTTTTCCTATAAATTTGTATTTTTCAACATAATTTTGAAAGTTGACGTCCGTGCAGTACTTAGGCAGATTTAAAACAACAAATGAAAAGCTATTTACTATAAAACTAAAGAAGCAAACTTTTGTAATAATCTCACTTTTATCCCAAAATCGTAAAGACGTTCCATTTATGCCAATGAGGGTGTTTGAGTTGAACAATGTTTAAAAATATCATGCAGGCAACTTGGAAGGATGATTAACGTGATAATGTAAAGAAATTTGCAATAATTAACTTCCTTTTTTATCAAAGTTACTTTTGTGCAAGAATGGCCCCCCAATACAACCTCGGTCTTCAGGACGGTCAAGGGGCACCCACCACCAAGTTTCAGGAACGTGCGACCCTCCGGTCTCCGAGAAACCACGTTTAACCTATTTGGGGGGAAACCCCTTGAAAGGACCCCTAAATGACCTTGTCGTGACTTTCAAAATTTTTGGCATCCAAAATCGACCCCACCCTCCAAGTGTTATGGCCATCACCAACGTTTACCCCATTTGACCTCCTTTGACCTATAATGACCCCTGATGACCCTTGATCCACTAAACCAATACAAACCCGGTCTTCGGAAGGTCAAGGGAACCCACCACACCAAGTTTCAGGAACGTGCGACCCTCGGCCTCCGAGAAAATAGACGCGGTCCATTTTTCACCTCTTTTGACCTTGAATGAACCATGATGAATTTGATCCACAAACCAATACAACCCCCGGTCTTAGGACGGTCAAGGGGCACCCACCCACCAACCAAGTTTCAGAACGTGCGACCCTCGGTCTCCGAGAAACCAACGTTTAACTCATTTGACTTGACTGACCCCTAATGACTTGTCGTGACTTCAAATTTTTGCATACAAAATCGACCCCACCCTCCAAGGTTCAATGTCCATACACCAACGTTTACCCCATTTGACCTCCTTGACCTATAATGACCCGATGACCCTGATCACGAACCAATACAAACCCCCGGTCTTCGGAAGGTCAAGGGGCACCCAACCCACCAAGTTTCAGGAACGTCGCCTCGGCTCCGAGAAAATAGACGCGGACCATTCACCTCTTTTGACCTTGAATGAACCATGATGACATTTGATCAACAATACCAATACAAACTCGGTCTTCGTTCGGTCAAGGGGCATCACCCACCAAGTTTCAGGAACTGCGACCCTCCGGTCCCTCCGAGAAACCAACGTTTATTAACCTCATTTGACCTTGAATACCCCAAAATCGTACCCCACCCTCCAAGTTTCATGTCCATACACCAACTTTACCCCATTGACCTCCTTGAACCTATAATGACCCCTTATGACCCTTGATCCACTAACCAATGTCAAAACTCGGTCTGCGGACGGTCAAGGGGCAACCCACCCACCAAGTTTCAGGAACGTTGAGACCCTCGGCCTCCGATAAAATAGACGCGGTCCATTTCACCTCTTTTGACTTTGATGAACCATGATACATTTGATCCACAAACCAATACAACTACCAACGCGGTCTTCGTCGTTCAAGGGGCATCCACCCACCAAGTTTCATTTCAGGACCGTGCGACCCTCGGTCTCCGAGAAACCAACGTTTAACCTCATTTGATTGACCTTGAATACCAAAATGACCCCACCTCCAAGTTTCATGTACATACACCAACGTTTAACCACCCCTTTGACCTCTTTTGACCTATAATGACCCCTGATGACCCTTGATCCACGAACTCAATACAACCCGGTTCTTCGGAAGGCCAAGGGGCACCCAACCACCAATTTTCAGGAACGTGCGACCCTCGGCCCTCCGATAAAATGACGCGTCCATTTTCCCACTCTTTTGACCTTGATGAACCATGATGACATTGGATCCACAAACCAATACAACCTCGGTCTTCTTCGTCAAGGGGCACCCACCCCCAAGTTTCAGGATGTCTACCCTTCGTCTCCGAGAAATAGCCGCGGTCAGACACAGACAGACACAATGACCCCTAATGACCTTGTCGTGACCTTCAAAATTTTTGGCCCAAATCGAACCCACCCTCCAGTTCATGTCCATACACCAACGGTTACCCTATTTGACCTCCTTTGACCTTGAATGACCCCAATGGACATTTGATCACCTACCCCATAAAACCGGTCCTTCGCAGGTCAAGGGGCAACCCATCCCCACAAAGTTTCAAGAACGTGTGACCCTCGGTCTCCGCAGCAAAATAGACGCGGTCCATTTGACCTCTTTTGACCTTCAATGACCACGATGACCTTTGATCCACTAACCAATACACTCTCGGTCTTCCGAGAATAATAGACGCGGTGCAGACAGACACTCTGACAGACAGGCCACCGTATTAATAGGATGTTTATTTGGATTCATTTGAGAATTTTCTAGCAGCAATGTATGTCTCACTAATATGTTATGGTGTGAGTACCTTTCATGAGTATGAGTACAAGAACTTGGTCATTGAGTACGAGTATGAATGCGAGTACTTGGCCTTGAGTATGTGTAAGAGTATGAGTACGGTCCACAAATTGTAGTCGTCTGAATACGAATATGAGTATTTTGTGTACTCGAACCAGCCTTCGACTTCTACAAGTCTGTTGAGTAGCCATCAATGGAATGAAAGTATATTGTTTGCTGTGAAAATCAGCAAAAGTGAATTTTACAAGAATGTTAAAACACTTATACATACTTCTCCCTTTAGGAATGTTTGGTCATAATTATAATAGGACTAACCAAATGAAATTATTCTGGCTTGTGGGGACTTACTTATTTCAGGTGTAAGCAAAAAGAAAAAATATCTCTACAGACTTGTTTTACTTTTCTCTTCATTTCCTTTGCTGAAAGCCGTTTTTTGTATATGACTTTGATTGTTGATGCAAATGCAAATAAATGCATTTGATGAGAAGTTGAAGGGTTTTTATACAGGCTGTCCCCAAAAATGTTACACTCGAACGAAGACATTTTGATACAAGAAAAGTTTGTTTGGTATCAATTTTTAAGCCAATAACACTAGCTTTAATATGCCATCTATTTTCATTCAATCCGATAACGAAAAACAATAAAAGATATGCTTCATCAATTATGAGACGGCAAAATCACTTGGTCCGATTTCCGCTTAAACATTGGATGCAAGGATGCAACAATTAATACACTTGTCTTCATAGCACATTCTTCTTTTCCATCTTAACACTTAAGTGACCAGGGGGAGGGGGGGGGTTCCTAGGGACCCTCCAAATTTTGTTTCGCGCTGGCCGCTTTAATACGCGTGGGATTTTTGTGCCGAAAAGTTTTTAATTTGTCTAACGTTTTTAAAGCGATTCTTTTCATACCAAAAAAATTAAAATCGGCCAAGCCGTTAATGAGTTTACATTAGTGAGGGTCCATGGAACCACCCCCCCTTGGGCATAACGGAAGTCAGCTGAGAATATTAAAAAAAATCAAAGAACCAAACAAATTTTTTTTGGCTGATATATGTTCCACACATACATATAAGTAAACATTACTAGGAACTAAAATAATTAACCCTTTATGTGCTGAAAACAACAATTCATTGTGGACGTTGCTAACCGTTACTGTACAATCTATGGAAATGACGTGTATTTTGCAACACCCTTAAAAATGCGGATTCTAAACCTCAAGTTTTTGTTAAATTATGTAATTCGGGTCTTCTAGAGTAGATATCAACATAAAATAAGTTTTCAAAAAGTTTTTGATTGTAAGCGCATGTTTCATTTGAATTTTTCGTCTTTTTGCCATTTTTTTGCGTGTTGGAAAACATGTTTTCCCCTATTTTGCAGCCCAAATAACAAGTTTTTTTTTTTTTTTTTTTTTTTTTTTTTTTTTTTAAACAATATGTTTTTCATGTGGTATAAATTTCGTACAAAAATTCCCTAGGGAAAGTGGGTCCCTTAGGGGGGGTCCCCATTGACCCCCCCCCGTCACACGGGATGAAACCCTTGGTCATTAATTGTTAAAAGAACACAAATCTATTTTGATTTTTTTTTATTTGAGAAAGACCTCGAGATTCCTGCCACCGTGGATTACCAAACGTTATCGTTTGTATCTAACACAACTGTTCTTCTAAAACAGAGAAATGTTGGCTTGAGTCCTTGCGATTCTGGGTCCGTGGGGGGGGATTCTGTATGGCGTGCCACTATTGTCCTTTTATTTCCAATTCTGCCCTGTGCTTTATTAGTCCTGTAGGCTTATTATCGAATCCTCTTTCTTTTTTTGTTATACTTTCATGTTTTTGTTATTTTTCTGTCTATAATCATAGAATTTCTTGGGAATCCAATAAGAATTGTCTGATTGTTGGGTATTTGGTTTGTTTAATATTCTGGGTAATTTTTTGCGATTTGATAGGGCTACTACTCTGCTAATGAAAGTGAAGTGATTAATATTTGAAAAATACATTAGTATTGCTGATGCATACAGACAATGATCACACTTTATTACAATAATGAATTCACCATGGATTGTCAATATTTCAATAGGTTTCAATTACCAATCAAACACAATGCAATAACCCATTTTGAGTATGTTACAAAATCATGTTTCACACAAGCTTACAATGTAACCACTGTCAAATCGGACCAATTCGAATTTGTACTCCTCCTTTTTGACGAAGCATCATTTAATCTTTTGTTCTACATATCGCATTGAAATGTTAGTTTTTAAGAGCATACCAAACAGAGACCCATGCGTACTTTTATTATTTACCAAAAGTACCTGTTTTCGAGTGTTAACATTTTTTGGGACAGCCTGTATACCTATGATCGTATTAGAAGTATAACCTTTTTTACAGAAAATATCTGTTGTGATGTCACGTCGATGTGGGATATCGTCGCATTCGATATCTTTTTATTCCAAATTGATACATTTTAATTTGCGGTGTTTTTGCATTTTGCAAGACCATAATTGTGGGTGTATATAAGAAGTCCAACGTATAGCGACCTATTATGTTTTTACCTTTTTTTAACAAATTCAAAAAATAAAAAATTTTAGTGTTTTTATTATCAACTGAAAAGATTAGTCTCTTCCATCGAAAGTCGCATGGATCTCATGGTATTTGCAAGTTATTTCATCAGTTCTTTGGATCGGGTTTATGAAAACATAAATACTCTTCATCTCATAATATAGTCCTCTGGTTTGTTCCGAAAAGGTTTTTTATCCTAACGGGTCGTTAGTCCGAATTAGAATGAGGGAAATTGGTCCGAAGGGGCGTTAGTCCCGAAAATTCGGACAAACGACCCTTCGGAACAATAATCTTTATTCTTTTTGGACAAACGACCCTTTGGATTAAAAATTCTTCGGAACATAACTCCTTCGGACAAAACCCTTTTTAAAAGCGTTCTTCCGGACAACGCCCCTCGGAGTCAAAATCTTTCGAGAAAAGACACATTACTTATTTTCGGATCAAACCCCTTTTGAATATTAGTCCTGCACCCATTTTCCCCATAGACACCGTGCTCTGACTTTCTAGTCGTGCACGACAGAAGTACTAAATCATCATATTATTCCATAAAGACTGCGTATTCCGGCTTATTCACTTCAGGTGCGATCTCATCATTGGAAAGCGTCAAAAACGAGATGGGAGGGGGGGGGGGGGGGGGGGGGAGGGGGGGGGGGGGGGGTGGGGGGGGGGGGGGGGGGGGGGGGCTAAAAAGTCAAAGAAAGGGCTCCCATAGAGGAAAATTGTTATTATTTTATTATTATTATTAGAAAAACTCAAATTGAGCCTCAAAGATGATCTAACGCAAAACCAAGGAGAATGCGCTGCATTCATTCATGGACATATCGTCGCGACACGTTCATTGTGATCCATAGCTTTTTCGGCATTACGTTTGGCGCTGGAAGGTTGGAACTAACTGTTTTAATCACTTGCAGGGGCGTTCCCAGACCATTTTCAATGGTGGTTGGATGGAGGGGGGGGGGAGGGGGGGGTTGCCGACAAAACTGTCCATTTTGCGGGCACAATTTCAAAAATTTCCCCTTTTTTTTTTTTTTAAGAAAAAAATTGTGTATGTTATGCATATACAAGAATTGTGCTGCCATTTTTCAATTTCCACAGGGGCTCCAAAAGTTCATCCTCATTTTCCACCCGGGGGTATGTCATCCTGGATACGACCCTGAAGGAAAGAGGGGATGATAGAGGGGAGGGTAGTAGATGGGGAATCAGGGAGGAGCGATGGATAGGAGAGCAGTCAGATGGGTAGCGTAGCATGTGAGATGATAGTAGACATATAGTCGCGTAGCTTGCTCTGAGTTTCGTTCTACTGCGACTCTCTCATTTTTGTTCCTCTGTCTCGGCGCGTCTCTTCTCTTTGCCTTTCTTCCGTCTTTCTCTTCGCTAGGCTCGTCTTCTCTTTGTCCCCATTTCTCCCCTCTAGTGTTCTCTTTCTCCTCTCCTCGCTCGCTTTCCTCTGATCTTTCGCGTCCCCGCCTCTGCTCTCTTTCTCTTCCTCTTCTTTTCATCTCTTTCTTTGCTTCCTCTTTTCTCCCTTTTCTCTTCTCTTCTCTTCTCTCCCTTTCCTTCTCCCCCCTCTTCCTTCTCGTCTTCCTTTCTTGTCCTCTCTCTTTTTCGCCTTCCTCGTCTATCTCTACTTATCTTCTCTTCTTCTTTCTCTTCTTTTTTCATTCTTTTCTTTTCTCTGCGCTTTTCTCGTCCTCTTCTCTTTTCTTTTCCTTTTCCTTTTCTTTCTTCGCTTCTCTTCGCTTCTCTCTGCTTTTCTTTGTCTTTCAGGCTCTCCACTACCCCTTTCCTTCCTGTTTTATCACTTAACCGCCGTTGCCACTGTGGCAAAGAGTTAACATCTCGTCGTTTAAACCCATGTTGATCATTCATTTTGCTAAGGCGCTATATAAATTCCATTTATTATTATCTTATTATTATTTCCAGCAATTCTCAGCCTCTCCAACCTTTTTCTTGGGCCAATTGTCAGGCTCAATCTTTTACCCAAGACATATTACAAAATTTAAAAACTTAACTAAATTTTTGGTAACTTTTGAATTGCTACAGAAAAGCAACACATACCACTGGGACGGCGTATTTTAAATTTAATTAGCGTTTTTTACTCTACTCTGGACACTGCAATGAAAGAATGCAATGTACGCGCTTGATAACCCAATGCAGGTTTGCGGTCGACATTTCCCAGGGAGTAATGTTGATGATTGTTAGTGTTTTTTGAATATATTTTGGGGGGTCAAAGAATCCAATCCTGTACAAATCTAATCACTGATGATTCCTTCACGCCAAATCCAATTGCCGCCATTTTATATAATTAGCCTATATTCATGTTTTGATATTTTTTGAGTGCAAGATTTAGTTGTTTGTTTAAATCCTATCATTGACGTTTTCTTACGTCCAATCCAAAATGTCCACCAAAATTGGTTGCCAATTTGCTGCCATTACATATAATTACTTCTCACTGACATAAATACTTTCCTTTGGCAGTATCCCTGCAAGGAAGCTCGGTACCATGCTGTACGCATATATCTGAGGGTTTTTTTACATGCAATAATCCAGAAAAGGATTGGTTCTAATTACCAATGTATGAATTTTAGTTCATCTTTAGTCTATTCGAAAGAATGACTTGGGTGTATGTTATTTGAATTAATCAGAAGAAATGCCATTTCCCAACCAAAAACAACTAGTGACCCAAAATGAGAACCAGTACGCCACTCAATATAATACTTATTCGAAAGAATGCTTTAAAAAGTTTAGTATAATTGCAGTTTTCGTATACGTTACTGTTTTTTTTAATCACATAAACGCAGATTAATTGTGTGGGCCTACACAAGACGTCTTGCCAGAAAGGGCATTGAAAGCGCTATATATATTTCTATTTTTTAACCAAACCAAGTACCAAAATCGAACCTGGAGTGTGAAAGAAATATATAAAAATAACTGAACCCCAGAAATTGGGAGAAATAATATTTGAGTGTGAACACCGTCAAGAGGACTTCGCTATTGCATAATTTAGGTTCCGTCTTTTGTACCCGTCCCCTTTTACAAAATTTATCTTATATTTATTTATATCTATTTTACTTTTCACTTATTTATTTTATTCATTTATATAATTATTTCTTGTCATTTTTTATTATTTCGCTTATTAATATTTTATTTAGATAAATTTATTACTCAAGTTTGTTTCTTTATCCCTCTTTCCTTGTTCTGAAGTTGAGATAAGCAAATTATATGTAATGGCGGCCATTTTGAATTTCCTCATCAAGGAAAACATGGATAATTTTAATAAATCATCAAAACATCTATTGAGAACCAAGAATACTAATTATATGCATGTCACTATTTTGGCGCCATCTTGGAATAATTTTTTCCCAAAAGGGGATTCATGGGGATTGTTGGATATTGTTGGCTATATGATATATTCTGTATTTCTGTGAAAAATCAGGCTTCAATACAATTTTTTTTTCCACGTAGTATGTGTATGTCTTCTTCATTGACTATACTACTAGTCTTTCAGGGATTTCATGTGTCTCGCCTTATAGACTAGTAAATCTAAGCCATTATATGTGAACTAGACAAATTGCAAACAGTGAGGTTTTTTGTTTTAATATTGCTACAATAACTCCCCCTGAACATTATTTCCAACATCCACCCAAACCGACCCGGGAAGTGGTGGCTAATTAGCATAAATTCAAAATGCCTCCCACCAAGGCAACTTTGAGTCCTGTATCTCCTAAAGGTTGGTTTTAAGACCCCACAATATTTATTAGGTAAATACAAGATATGACCCAAGAAATCAAATAAGCTTGTTAAAAACGCAATATGACGTATCTATGACGTAACCACATTAATATAACGTAATTATAAAACGTAATATTACGTCCATCGGGATTCGAGTACTTGAAAGCCGCTGTTCTCTGTTTTACATCAAGTGACCACATAAAGCACAGGGATCTACTGTAGGTTGATCTGCAATGGGCGGATCTAATGTGGGTGGATCTAATGGTAGGTGGGGATCTTATGTAGTGGGATCTATTCTGTAGGCGGATGTCCTGTGGGAAGATCTACTGTGGGCGGATCTACTCCAGTGGATATGAGTGATTGCCTGAAGATGTACAAAAATCATAAGGACTGAACTCAAAGGAACATTCATTCCGTGAAAGGACTGGTCTAGTGGAAACAGTGGCATGAATCCCAATTGGCTTTGTCAACCCAGCGTTATTTGGGAGCTGTTCTTGAAATCGATCTACGTAGGGCTGGTATTGGCAAGCATTTTGCATTGTCGACAACTCACAAAAGCGCACGCCCGCATCGACACTGGTCCACAATATATTACTCATTGCCGCAAGTTTAGCTTTAGGCCTATGCTGAATTCGCACCTGCTCCGGCTCCGTAATGTAGCGTTCACCTTTCCCAACATTTTATGACAGTTGTGCATAAAATAATTATGAAAAACTTGTGGAGATTCTAAGACTTTGAAACGAAATAGACATGTAGGCTAGGCTACTGAACCAAGAATAAACATCTATATGGCCATGCGTCTTGAAGTGGGGTTGTTTTGCTTTCGTCTGCAAATTTCAAGTGTCACGCATCATTTTTGAGCTTAAACCTTTTATAACTTCCAACTATACTCCTAGCATATGAAAGTAAACGATCTTTCAAATATTTGTCAAAATTGCATAGGACTAGGTCTTAAGAAGTATGAAGTTACAGTGTCGCGTGCTCAAATGGCACTCACATGTTAAAGCTCAACAAGTCATAGGGATTAAGAGTGAAATGCTAAGTTTATCACCATCTTTTAAAAGTAAACTTCTCACGATTGAATTTATTTTTCTGATAATCATACGCCTCAATTAATTCTATTTGCAGTACGGTTAGGAGCTGGGTGCCACAAGTTGTGCACACCCACTTCATCTGCTTCCCAGTTGAAATTCAGCAGCCTTGACGGAATAAAGTGCCGTGATACTGTACTTTATTCCGTCAAGGCTGCTGAATTCAACTGGGAGCAGATAAAGGGGGTGCGCAATTGTGGCTAACCGTAGGAGCTTGCATGTCTCTTGTTTTGGAATATAGCAGCTTGTTCTCATTCCTCCACTCTAGTTCTTCACTTGATTAATTAAGAATGGTTTAATTATTTAATCAAGAACTTCATTTTGGTGATCTTAAACAGGCAATTTGTCTTTATTAAATCCGTAATTGGCAGAATTGCAGAAGATATATTTAAAAACAGGCCAGATTCAAAGTGTCTTTTACTGAGTGAAAAACGACCCCATTTTCACCTATAAAATTTGCAACGTACTGTTTCCCATTTCCTCAGGGGGGGGGGGGGGGGAGGGGGGGGGGGGGGGGGGGGGGGGGGGGGGGGGGGGGGGGGGGGGCAATCCGGCAGCTTTTCTAATTAATAAATGAGCTTCATTAAAATGTTTTTTCTATGTTATTAGGCAATTGAACTGAAGTGCACTTCATTATTTAAGTTTTTATCTTATTGACTGGTATGGAGAAACATAATGACTGAATAACATTGTTTTCTCATATTTAGGTTTATCGTGTCCTATTGTATACTCAATCAAACTTGTTTATTAATTCCATTATTTTATTACAATTACTTTAGAGTCCTACAACAATATTTATTGTCTAACTTAAGGACGGTTAATTGGCTTTTAATTTGATCTAATTCAATATTAATATGATTGTTAAGTAAAAAGACAATAAGAGCTGAAGCTTCATATTATCCCATAGACATTACATGGTGTACCAATCTCCGTGTCCCAATTGCTCCAACCCTCCCCTTCGTTTACTCAAATTATTTTAATGTTTATATTACTGAAGTCTGATCACGAACAAAATTTGGTACAACTTAAAGCTAATCTAAATAAACTTTAAAATAGTGCTAACTTTGAAGTATTCAATTACATTTTAGGCCTCATCATTACAAACTGTCAGATTTCTCTAAATATGAAACAGCTCCACCCTAGAAGTCAGTTCCCAATTTAAGACACTGGCCATATAAAAGAAGCTTATGCTGCATGCTTAGAGGAGTGAAATACCAGGGTTACAATCTCATATAAATGTTTTCTGGTTATTTGTTTTATGTTTTCCGTTTTTGTCAACAAAAAAAACCGACATATTCACATACGAACATGCTTGTAGCGGGTTCAAATTGGCTGATACCCTAAGCGATGCGATGAAATGACAATTCCTGATGCACAATGATATGGACGCTGCGCTTTGAAATTGCATTTAGGTTATTTTTGCGCTATATAACCATGCTTATTGTTATCATTATCATATTGTTTTGTTGTTATTGTTTGGTTGTGTTTTATAGCATGTTTTACGTCATACTATCATTATTCCAACAAAATCAATAGTTACGTCATGCGTTCTTTGTCACCCTATTACGTTTGACCGTCAAAGTTTGCATGATGACGTCACAGGTACGTCATAATGTTGTTTTAAAACCAGCTGATCCTATTCTTTGGTATATATTCTATGCTATAATAATATATTTATGGGTCTAAAACCAACCGTTTGAGAGATACAGGGCTGCAAATGTCTTTTGCGGCCATTTTGGATTTAGGCTAATTAGCCCACTTCCGGTGTCTGATGTTGGCTGATTTTGGATATAATTTTCAGTGGGGCCATACAAACAAGATGAAACCAAACAAACCTTCTGTTGCAATTTGTCTAGGTTCTCCATAAGTTTGGCTAATGATCGAATCATGCATATATTACTTACGAAATTTAACATAACAACCCCTTTACGTGGTTTTCTGCATGACGGGGTTTTCTCTGTATGATGAGTTTCCCTGAAACAACCCCAAGCCCCCCTTTTGGCCTTTTACTTTTCTTGGCGGCCAAAAGGGCCAAAAGGGTGTTTTACAAAAACCACGAAACCAGCCGTTCAAAACCTCAACAGGGAGTGTTTTACACAAACGACGTCGTTTGTGTAAAACACCCCTTTTTGATTTTTTGACGTCGTTTGTGTAAAACACCCCCTATTGAGTTTTTGACGTCGTTTGTGTAAAACACCCCCTTTTGAGTTTTTGACGTCGTTTGTTTAAAACACAACCTTTTGAGTTTTTGACGTCCTTTGTGTAAAACACACCCTTTTGAGTTTTTGACGTCGTTGTGTAAAACGCCCCCTTTTGAGTTTTTGACGTCGTTAGTGTAAACGCCCCCTTTTGAGTTTTGACTTTGTTTGTGTAAAACACCCCCTTTTGAACTTTTGACGTCGTTTTTGTAAAACACCCCCTTTTGAGTTTTTGACGTCGTTGTGTAAAACACCCCCTTTTGAGTTTTTGAACGTCGTTTGTTTAAAACACCCCCTTTTGAGTTTTTGACGTCGTTTGTGTAAAACGCCCCCTTTTGAGTTTTTGACTTCGTTTGTGTAAAACACACCCTTTTGAGTTTTTGACGTCGTTTGTGTAAAACACCCCCTTTTGAGTTTTTGGACGTCGTTTGTGTAAAACACCCCCTTTTGAGTTTTTGACGTCGTTTGTGTAAAACACCCCCTTTTGAGTTTTTGGACGTCGTTTGTGTAAAACACCCCCTTTTGAGTTTTTGACGTCGTTTGTGTAAAACACCCCCTTTTGAGTTTTTGACGTCGTTTGTGTAAAACACCCCCTTTTGAACTTTTGACTTCGTTTGTGTAAAACACCCCCTTTTGAGTTTTTGACGTCGTTTGTGTAAAACACCCCCTTTGGCCGCTCATACTTTCCACAGCGTCAGATCATGAACCGCAAATTCCTACCAACACCTTGTCACTTTTTTTGAGACGGCTGTAGAAGCACAATAAAACGAAATCAACATTTTCTACTGAAAGGTCATACGTTAGGGACGCACCATTTTGACTTCAAGGGGGGGGGGGTTTGGAAGTTTTCTTAAAAAAAAACTTCAACCCCCTATGAAGCAACAAAAAAACGTTCGCCGTCCCCGCTTTTCCATAAAAAAAAAACTTACCCGCACCTATAACACATCCTCAAGTATAGGCAAAAATAATCCAGCCCATGACTGAAGAAAAAAAACCTGCCTCCAAAAGCCACAAAAAAACACTTTCCCTCACCCAAACTTCCAACCCCCCCTTGAAGTCTAATGGTGCGTCCCTTAAGTGTTAATACCAGAGTTTGCGGTCCGTAATTGATTCCGGAGAGTGTTAAATTAACATCTAACACTAATATTACTACGACAAACATTTTAATGCGACAACATGTGGTTTAAAATTATCACACAAAGCCGTGTCTTATCATACATTGTAACACCAAATGTTGTTAAATTATTATAACACCGATACATGAATTTACACCGAAATGGGTGAATCTAATGCCATTGGGTTTGTGATCCCCTGTTCTGGCAGTGCACTCAGAGTCGAGCCTGACCTCACGTGTGCTTCGTGGTCGCCATACTGTACATGGAACTAACGGCTTGAGGTCTGAGAAAACATCAGTGTGCTGAGTGGAAGCTTGCTATGATCGCTGAAATTTCTGGATTTTGGATCGCTACCTGGCTATCTAGTAAACACTTTTATCATGTCCCATAAAATCTAGGAGTTAGGTCCACAACCGCGAATGCTATGCAGAGGAATGACGACATCTGAAATGTTTCCTCAGAGAATGCCTTCCAGGAAAGAGATGTCTTGCTTGTTCCCTATGAACAAACAACCACTGAAACATGAATTACATGATTGGAAATGAGGATGCCAAATTTGTAATTCATGATGGGCGCCGGTGGCCATTTTATTGGAGTTTGCCAAATTGGGAGGGATTCATAGGAGCAAAGTCTCAGTTAAATATCCAAATACCAAAATCCGCATCGTCAATGATCCTCTGCTCTCCATGGTCAGGGAAACCACTGATTTAACCCTATTAACATAATGCGAAAAATTGACATCTTTGACAATTTAATTTTTTTTAAAGGGAAAATTCCAAGATGAAAACCATTTGTTTGTTTCCGAGCGAAAATCGGATATTTTTAAACCAAAAACATTGCTTCAGGTTGGGTTGGCATTATTTGACTGTCAAGTGTGGAACTATAACCCATATCACATAGGATTCGTCCAATGGTTCGCTAAACAAATATAGGGTTTTTTTTTTTATCGTCAGAACATGGACTTTGACGTAACAAAACAACATGCGAAAAATATTCAATAAACTGATATGCTGATTGATCTTTATTGAACTATTAAGATCTTCAAAAGAACAGACCCACTTATTGGCACACATTAACAAACAAAACAACCACCCCAAAAAACCAAACAAAAACAACAGTAAGTAAATCACAACAACAAAAAACCGAGAGAATAGTGAGAAAGAAAGAACGAAATCCTGTGTTTTACACGATCATAATCAGGGCACCGGCAGTTACTCAAATGCCCTGTTAAAAGCCAGAGAGAGCAGCATGGATTCTGGTATACAATTTTAACGGCCGCCTATGGTTTGGGTTTGATAATTAAAATTGATTAAGCTATGCGTGTACCGCTAGCAATAGGAATCTATTTCATTCAAAATTAATATCTGATTCAACAAGACCAGAATTGAAGATTAATAAGTGAAAACCATTGTGTAAATACCTTCTTTTGATTTTTATTTTTATGATATTTCAAAGAGTACAAGTCTATTTGAAAAGTTATCTTTTCTAAGTAACAACTTCATTTGTGCGTGATTACAATTTACATATTTATCTGGCGCATGTGTACGGTCTTTTCTAGGACAATTGCTTACCCACAGCAAAGCTTAAAATGGCTCATCAAGTCATCGTGGGGAAATTTTTCTAGAATGAAAACAAATCTCTAAACATAGATCATTCTCCTCGTTGTTGGAAGTGATGTCAAACGTATGCTATGCATTTTGTTTGCATTTGGCGGGGTATATTGAAGGGGAAAAATTAGTAGGGCATAATGTCCTATGGGGATTACATTATGGATCTGCTAAACACCTTTGACGGATTATCATGAAGTAATTTGTACATTTCTGTGTAAAATCCGCATACCAATCATTTGAACAACATAATGTAAAAATAACAACTTGATCGTGCCCTTGCTAGGAGCACGAGTGAGGGTAGGTGTTTTTTTTTACCTCTGACTCCTAAGAAGTGGGTCGTATGAGGAGGTTATCATAGGTCTACAAGATACACTATTCATATTTACCATTTGACCTTGTTTTACCTTTTACACACACTAATGACCCCCCAACAGAACACAACCTGTAGACACTAGACAGTAGTCCACTCAATCTAAGAAAAATACTAGGTGCACCTGGACAAAATTGCTACAGTTTTTTTTTGCTGTAACTAGCAGAAGAGGAGGAGCACGGACCCAGGTCAAACATCATCGTTTACCCTCACTACAGAAAGGTTTGACACCTTTGGTAGTTAGTATGGACCCTCTACATCAATGCTAGGTAGGTAGTACTCTCAAATTGTGGTATCACTTTTTCAATTTAAGTTTACACAAGGGTCAATTTTTTAAAATGCTCCAATCATGTTGAAATGTATGCCATATTGTCCGTCTAGTCATACGGATTCCAAAACTGTAGAGTTTGTTCCTCTATGACAATTGGTGTGGGAGTATAGGGTAAAAAATGGCTAAAATGGTAAACAAGGTCAAGGTTCTATTTGCTACGGGGTCAAAATCTGAAGTTGCTCCAATTTTGGTAAAAAATGAAAGAAGTGTTCATCTAGCCTTAATGTGTCAAAATAAGGAATAGTTCGTAGCATCTGCAATGCTAGTTATCATGTATGGCGTCAAAAAACACGACAGGGCAACATAATCCAATTGGTGTGTGACCTTCTTTGACCCTTATCTCGTAAGTAACATAAACATAATCAAAACTCTATTTTCATTTAGGAATCTATTTCCTAAACAAAATTGCACGTATTTAAAATATAATCAGATTAACTTTTAATGTTGAACCTTCTTACCAATTTTAGTCATTTTACCCTATAACTCCAAAAATCAATGGTCGTAGGCCGTTACAAAAAAACTATCCATTTTGTATCCTTATGATTAGATGGGACCAATATGGCATACATTTCAACATGATTGGGTCATTTTAAAAGTTTGACCCCTGTGTAAACTTAAATTGACCCTATTGAAAAAGTGATACCACAATTTGAGAGTACTAACTACCTAGCACTGATGTAGAAGGTCCATACTAACTACCAAAGGTGTTAAACCTTTTCTGTAGTGTGGGGTAAACGGATTCCTTAAAAAAGGCCCCTGTGAGATTCTGCTCCCTGCTCTACATTAAAGATCTCCCAAACAACATATAAAATGTAGAAAATGGGAAGCCTTGGCAAGACATGCTACTTTGCTGTTACCTTTGGGACATATATGCCCATATTTCGACCCAGGTATATAGCTCATAAATGCATTTTTAAGGATGTTCGAGTTCTGTTAGTATTGAACATGTTTTGCATGGCTATGCCCTCAAGATGTGTTAGCCCTTGCAATTATATGTGGAAAACTTGGTCATTCAGATGACCGCGGTTTTCACGCCATTTGTCAACTACAATCGGTATGTAGAGGTCTTTAATTGAGCAAATACTTTATCAGAGAGGTATTAAATTCAAACATGGGTCCAACTAGTGCCGGGGGCACTCCCTATGTGAAGTGATAGGTATATGTGCCTAGGCCCGGTGAAAAAGTAAGGTCCTTGTCATATAAAATGTCACCAACATACGGGATCATTCAGTACCCAAGCTGAATAAAATGGCGTCATCCCAGTATTGAACTTTACTAAGGGAGCTCCACTGAGGTTAAAACCTGAAGTTAAAATAGAAGTGCCTTTTTTCAGAGCTGCAGGATTAAATCCTGCCTACCATCTAAATGCAAAGGACTAAATGAGATACATGACCGTCAATGAGAAGAGAATCAGGACCTCTATGCAACTTCCCACGGTAACCAACTCAAAACGGTTAGACCTCAGTACCTCGTGTCTATGTTGCGACAGCAAGGAATGACTCGAGTTAAGGGGCCGTGCTAATAGCATCATCCATAATCCCGATTTTCCCAGAATTGGTTAACATTTTGGTATCTGAAGAAAAGGCTACTGTTTTTCTCAATTTACTCAGTGAAATCTAAGGCTAAAGGATATTGGTTTGGAAGTATGAGTGAAAATGGTACCCCCTTTTGGTCGACCGATATTAATTTTACCAGTAGTCTATATGGCTAAGAAATCACGTTTTTTGCTCTCACTGAAACCGTGCCGGGGGAGGCGGCGTTTCATGACGGTATGTAGTACATAGCGTGTCCCTGAGAGAAGTGAGCCAAAGAATGAAACACACAAATCTTTTCAGTTATTCCTGTTTTTGGAAAGATCGTTTACTGATTTTCTATTGGGCACACTGGGATATTCCTACTAAATGACCAGCTGACTCATTTGGAGCAACCGTCCCCATTCCAACCAATACCCAAACATGGCTACCTCCATAGACATTCTCAACGAATATATCCTCATTTCGGACAAATGTTATTTTAACTGCGTGACTTTAATTATGAGGGGCCTTCATTTGACCCTAACCTTCTCTCCGGGGACACCTCCCTGTGGTCCTTGAATAAAATGGCTAAATGAACCAAGGTCCAGGTCTATTTGTACAGGGTTTCAAAATCTGAATTTGCCTCCAATTTGGTAAAAATGAAAGAAGTTGGTTCATCAGCTTAATGTGTAATAAGGAAATAGTTTGTACCAGCTTGCAACTGCATAGTTATATGTTAGTCGTCAAACCACCGTCAGTAGGGCAACATAATCCAATTGGTGTTGACCCTCTTTGACTCCTTATCCTCTCCGTAAGTAAACTAACATCATCAAAATTAACATTCCACTATCTGGCATATCCGAACGCCTCTGTGGTGCGGCCCGGTGAAGGGGTGAGCCACTCGTGACAGCCCTGGCGTCTTGATTTGCAAACCTGCTCACGAGTTAGAACGTGAATCATGATGAACTTTTAATGTTGGACCTTCTTTACAATTTTAGTCATTTGGGGACCTATAACGCCAAAATCAAATGGTCGTAGGCGTACAAACTATACATTCTTGTAATCCTTATGATTAGATGGACAAATATATGGCATAATTTCAACATGATTGGGTCATTTTAAAAGTTTGATCCCTGTGTAAACTAAATTGACCCTATTGAAAACGTGTTAACCACAATTTGAGAGTACTCAACTCCTACATTTGATGCAGAAGGTCCATACTAACTAACAAAGGTGTTAAACCTTTTCGGTAGTGTGGAGTAAACGAATCCTTAAAGTAAGTGCCCCTGTGAGATTCGCTCTTCTCTACATTACAAGATCTCCCAACAAATACACAAAGGTATCAACATGGGAAGCCTGCAAGACATGCTAATTTGCATTTATCTTGTGTGGACAAGAGCCCTATTTCGACTCAATGTATAGTAGCGTCTGCATACTGCATGTTTAAGGAGATTTTCGATTCTTTTAGTATTTGAACATGTTTTGCATGGCTATGCCGCAGATTTGTAGCACTTGCAATGTATATGTGGAAACGATGGTCATTCAAGATGACGCCGGTTTTCACGCCATTTGTCAGACTACAATCGTAATCGGGATGTAGAGGTCTTTATTGAGCACATAATTATCAGAGAAGTAGTAATTCCAACCCATTGGGTCACTATGCCGAGGCACTCCCTATGTGAAATGATGGGTATATATGTGCCTAGGCCATGTGAAAAATAGGTCCTTCATATAAAATGTACCAACAAAATACGGGTCATATACGGCACACACGAGCTGAATAAAAATGGGGTATCCAGTATGAAACTTTACGAAGGGAGCCACTGAGTTAAAACCTGAAGTTAAAATAGGAAGTGGCCTTTTTCAATAGCTGCAGATAAGCCGGCCTACAATCGAAATGCCAAGAGACGTAAATGAGATACTGACGTCATGATGAAGAGAATCCTGAACCTCTATGTGCACTTCACAACGTTAACCAACTCAACAAGGTGAGACTTCAAGTACGCTCGGGTCCTATGTGCCGACAGCAGGAATGACTCAAGAGTTAAAGGGGCCGTGGCCTGATTGCAAATAGTCTCATCCCCAGAATCCACAATTTTACCAGAAGTGGTTAACATTTTGTATCTGAAGAAGGCTACTGTTTTTCTCATTTACTCAGAACATCTAAGGCTAAAGGATATTTGTTTTTTAAAATTGGAATTTTAGGATTGAAAAATGTAACCCCATTTTGTGACTCGAATTATTGTACACAGTAGTCTATATTCTAAGAAATTATGTTTTTTTGCTCTCACATAAAACGGGGCTGGGAGGCGGCGTTGGCATGGGGACGTATGTAGTACAGAAGTGTGTCCTGAGAGAAGTATCCAAAGAAATAAACCACCCAACTTTTCATTTTTTTTTATATCCTGTTTTTGAAAGATCGTTTTACTCTCTGATTTTCTATTGGGCACACTGGATATTCCTACGTAAATTTACCAGCTTACCATGTGATCACCGTCACCATTCACCAATACCAAAATGGCACCTCCATAACAGGTCTCACCGAAATATAAATCCCGTCATTCGGACAAAAGGTTTTTTAACTGAACTGCGTGACTTTATTATGAGGGGCCTTCATTTACACCCTCCGGGACACCCCACGTGGTCCTGAATAAAAAATATAACCATACCTAGGTTTATTACTCTAATTTCTAGGCAGTTAGAACGTGCCAGTCAACCAGTACCCTCATGCAATTCTTATTATTCCGTCCGCAACTTTTGTTCCGGCCACATAATATAATAATAATTATTATTATTCCTTTCGCAATTTTGTTCGCAGGAACGCACCTCTTCCTCTTTTCGACTCGTCTCATAGGGCACTTTTCACATATTTATACTATGCGGCATTTTTTCCCCCATGTGTGCCCTTTGACCTTGTGTGTATACCTTGACCTCATATTTGTTCTGTGCTCAGGTCCAAGCGGTCCTTTTGACCAAATTTGATGGTTATAAGGGCATTTGTACACAAATTGACCTCTAATAACCTTTGACTTTTGGGTCAACCCTGAAACCTAATAAACAAAGGTCAGTTTGTCCTCCCCGCCACCTTATACCAGGCAGACAGCAAATCTTCTCATTTTTTAAATATAATTTCAATCGAGAAATATCTCCATTTTTGCTATCAAACACCAAGTTAGTTTGTAAGGCACCATTACAATGGAACAACTCCCCATCAACTGTTGAATAGTATATTTTAATTAATTTTAATACAACGGTACAATTTTACTACACCCGCAAATTTAACCTTTTCTCACCCAACTTCCATTACGGAAACGCGAGACTAGATTGCTAGAGACATTGGAGATAAGACTAGATTTTTCCTGAAAGCAATGTGTATCACCTAAATAATCTCATACCAGTAAGGTAATACCTTTCACACTATTCATGATAGATACCAACTAATTGCTAGCGTGCGATCCATGAGATCAGCACTAGCTAGCACAGAACGACCGCAACTCTTGAGATGATTTGCATGGTTGATGTGGAAGGGCACTCGTCTTGCGGTCGCGCGGGCTTGGTGACCTCGGTCAAATTGGTTTGGTTTCCCCGCTCCAAATCGCAATTTCGATCATATCTGAATTCATATTTAGTGAATTTATAGTCCGAAGACCTAGAGAGATCGTGAACATCTAAATTTGCACAGGGCTATCTTGTCTCGCTAGTAACTGTTTGTTTTTCGCCCTGAACCAGCAGGTTGAAGTATACACTGGAACCAATGTAAACGCATGCTTTGCGGTAAGAGACAGGTAAGATACGATGACCGTCATTTGGTCAGTGTGGAGTCAATAAAAACCCACATTCAGAATGAAAAAAATAATTAAAAATATAGTTAAAATTATTTTTGCTCAAATATTTGCTTTGGTTATAAAGAAGGTAAACAAGGCTATCAGAAAACGTTTTATTTGGTGTCATTTTGGGACTTTGGAGAAGAAGTTTCCCTATTTTTCTGAGAGACTTTAAAAATCCTGTTTGGCCGATTTTGAGCCATACAAAGATGTGTCGTTTACATAGAGTAAAAAAATCAAAAAACTAAAAAATTAAAAAAAAAACACATTTAACACAAATTATTGTTAACAATAGAAGTGGGGGAATAATTAAGGTTATAAAAATAATATCCCAGAGTTTACAAAAGAAAATTCTGAGTACAAAATGTTCAATTTCCCAAATAAAGTCACTTTCAGATAGCTGTGTAAGACCACAGTTTACTTGGGTTCAGCAAGATTCCATGGGACATACACTTATGAAAGCATCATGTGGAAAGATGCATGACGCTACTGTGCGTCCGTATCGCATAACAACAAATACATATCCCATATACAGTAGCGCGAATTTTTTCAAATATCGCATTGTCAGAATAAATGCTTTTAATTCGTTGTATGGTTAGTATAATTCCGTTTTAACATGAAACCACTCCATGTGTTCAAATAATTGTTTTTATACGTATTTATGTTAGTTAGAATTGATAAAGGAATTCCTTTTAGCTTGTGTTAAAACCCCCATCATGCGATCATCACCAATTATCCGGTGTACACACGGCGTTACAATATTCATGAATGCGTTGACCTGATTTGAAAAATGGAGAAAATGCGATTCTTATCTGGGTAAAGAGTATATTTCTAGGGTTTATGCAAGAAGCCCCACTGCAATAGCTGCCACATTTTAGATTTGGCATTTAACACTTAATACCAACATAACTGACAAATTCACTATATCCACATACATGAATTTTCTGGAAAGGTTAAAGCTGAAATGACTTGGCGCACGCACCTCGCACACACACACAACACGCGCGCGCGCGCGCGCGAGCTCGCACACCACACCCCCACACACACACCCTCACGCACGAGCATAGTCAAAGCTAACATTAAATGCCTTTTTATCCGTTTGAATATACCTGCGTGTTTCATCAGGCGTGCATTATCAAGCGTACACCATTATTTTTTTTATATTGTAGTTTAATAATTACAAATCATATTTATCAGCATTTTACGGCGTTAATATGATGCAAGTATAATTCCAGTAGGCGGCTCATCGCCTGTTACGTAGTGGTTCGTAGACTGAATCACGTGCTTTCGAAAATGCAGCCTGCCCGGCGTCTAGACTTAGCATTGTGATACTTTTGGCATATCTTGGTATTAACAACTGCAATCAAGGGAATTACGCGCTGAATAACCGGGCGCCACAGCTAGCACGTTATGCTTTTGATATAGTGATAATAGTATTACACGTAACCCTTCACCGACCAAATCACCCCGATGGTACCCTATTTAAATTGATCTGATACATAAAAACATGAATCAACAGAATTTTGTGAAAGTACTTCTAATTTTCATCCACTCACTAGATCTTTCAATCAATACTGCATTGTATAACTTTACAGACTTTCCCCATACAATGCGTCGGTGTAATTTTTGACCGGATGTTGACATGTTCATCATTTTTCGAATTAAGGTAAATGGTACTAATAGCAAAGTCTTCAAATATGCCAAGGCGAAGCTTGCCAAGTACTTAAAATTGATAATTTTAAGTACACATTTGGCAATTTTTGCCGAATGTTGCCTAACATAACACTTTTGTGTATTACATAGTGACGGCCTTTGAATCAACTTTCATAGAAGTGTATACTTGATTTCCCCACAGGGCTTTATAAAAACTTTTTGCTGGTAAATATTCTCATCTTAATTCTAACTGACGCAAGCAAAAATATGTATTATCAATATTGCTATTACTAGAAATTTTAATTATACTTACGTTAAACTGTGAATCTCGGCAATCCCCCACAATCCGTCATTATGTAATAAACGAAATTGAGAAGATTTCGTGAGTGACGCACATGGTTTGATGGATGTTCGGAAAACGCCGATTTGTTTTATTCAATAATGACGGATTGCTGAATAACGCTTAGTATAGGTGAAAATTTCAACATCCGGCACTATCCATGAACCTATGGCCAATTTTTGCGTATTTTGGTGTGGCGGATAGGAATAGTAACTTTTTCCAAGTATTACATCCATTTTATCAAGTACTATAAGTATTACCTAAAATAATTGTCAATTATTAAATTCGTTTCTTAATTCGGATTTTGATCGTTGAGAATCATATATGGGGGATGTTTACCGACTTTTCAGAGTTCGCGATTTTTCAAATGCGATTTTCTCGCAACAAAAATTCGTATTTTGTTACATCCGTCACTATGTAATCCACCCACTAATTGATTTATTATCATGCCCATACATATGCAAATGCAGTAACTGCACGCATGTTAATGCGTAACTGGGCGATAACCCAGCCCACAAATAACAACAACAACAAGGGACGTGGGGAAAATAATACATCGTACACGAATCGATGCAAATTTTTTGTTCAAAACACTCTTTGGACTCATAGATGTTATTATACATATTTTTTTAATGTTGTATTCTAAGATTCTGTGCCGCCATCAGCAGGCCCTTTATTCCTTTTTCTTCAGTTTCTCTTCCTTCAGATAGATCTCCAGGGTCTGGTACCGGTATGGCGCTGAACAAGAAGATGTCATCCAAATATTTAGAAAGAGATCCTATTATGTACCTGGTGGTCCATTTAGCAAAGCAAATAAAAAATTGCTTGATTTCAACGCGCTAACTTATCTAGATCATTTCTATAATATCAAACTAGGATTAACTACCTTTTTGTATTAAAAATAGGTATGCATCTCAAACAACCGTTCACAACACGGCAGCATATTCTTTCTAAAATATGTTCTAACGCAGGAGATGAGTAGTTGATCATAAATATTGGTGAGTTTGTAAGCCACTCGTCTTTGTTGATAGTTCTTTTTCCTTTCTGCGATCCAAACTGGGCTTACAAACTTTCACCATATTTAGAGACCAACTCATCACGCCCCTCAAAGTTGGATGCTTCAAGAGCTAAGCAGACCTCGGGCAGAGGACAGTTAGGGCAGAGGGGGGGGACGTCAAGAGGAATAGGTGCCGGTTGAGGGACGGTGAAGGGAGGACGGCAGAATTGAAGAGACAGCGGGACGGTGAGAAGGTAGAAAAGTAAAAGGAGTCAGCACACTTTATTCAGTTGCCAGTCCAAAGTCAGTCTGAGTTAAGCTACCATCTTGGTAGCGAAACGTCACAAAAATGTTAGTAAAAACACATCCTTTTACTCAATTTGGGATTGATCACAAGGATCTCTATTTAATAGGGTTTCGCCACATTCCCAATGAACTTATTCCAATGATTCCCCGTTTTTGTGAAGAAGCTCCATTTTACTTCTCGGGACATACGAGATTTCTATATGTGATCATCTTGTTTGGGCTTGCCATGAACGTGCCTTCCTGTTTGATATCGTTCTTTGGATTTTACCCATGATCCAAGGTATTGTAAGTCATCGACTCCTTCGTACTTGCCCTGCATGCGGGTTCTCAGTGTCCTCGGTTCAGTATATTGCATATCATTGCCTGTCCTTTTGTGCACAGCAAGTCCCATCTTATTGCATTTTGGTTTCTAACCCTCCGAGTAATTGCTGAGCATGCTGAATCTGGTTACACAATAAGAGTCAATGTCACTCGGCAAGTCAAAATTCAGTAAGTGTGGAAGCCTGGAACTCTTCGGGAACTTTCTTGGTGTTTCGTTGAATCCAAGTTTCGATTTCCATACGGCCTTGTGGACGCCTTAGGGCATAATAGGGAGGGACACCATAAGAGAAATGGTCAAGTTTCTCTCCTACAGTCTCCGTCCATGAAATATCGATTCCTGCGTCTCTCCGTCCAGCGTACTCTAGCTCTGTCTTGGATTTCCTTATGGCATTAAGCAGATTTTGTGGAATACAATAGGCTTTGGCCTGGGCGTTGGATGGAACAAGACACACTTTCTTGAAGTCGATAAACGTCAGAACCACAGGCAAGTTGTTCAATCTTTCACTTCTTCACGGATTCGTCTAAGGGCTAGGATTGAAGCTGCAGTGTTCGATGTGGCCTGAAGTGTTCGTTCTTGTTACTCTTAGTTTGGGTCTATGATATCCTGATTTGTTTTGAATCAATACGGTTGAAGAGGCCTCGTACTAATACACGTCAGACTTACACCTTGTAGTTGTCATTATGATATATGTTCCCCTTGGGACACTGGGATGATATTAGAGTGTGACCCTTATGATCAAAATTGTGACGAACTCTGGTCACGACCGCATGCAAACACCAAACGCACAGCTTTAATTTTTTGCAAGGGCTGGACGTTTTGAGATCTATTTCATTGCGCCATTATGAGTAATAGTTGGCATATCATGCGGACAAACCAAAGACCGACAGCCTGGTGCAGGATAAACCTACGAATACGGCATAAATTACGAATAGTTAATTTTATTATGTGTGTGTGGGTTTTTAAATTGCAGAATTGTTTTTTGAGTTACCATAATCGGCCACTTTTTCACTCTGGATCTCCGCAATTTGCTGGTTCGCAATGCTATTGTTAATAAATTGCAGTCATTTTTTATTGAACAAATGCTTAAGGATGTTGTTTTTGCCAATAGATTTAGATCGATGTCTAAAGCCCAAAATTTACAAATTTCTCATTGAAAATGAAATAATCGTAAGATCAGTTTTGGATGTAACAGTGAGGCCTATCTGAAGACAGTATTAAAATAACATTCTGCTTGATTGGTTTGCATGCATTTGTATTACATTTACATGGAAGGGTTACAGGTTGAAATCTCCACAAACATTTGTTTTATTTATCACTTTTATTAATTTCAGTACATACTATGGATCACGTAAGTCCCAAAATAGCTGCTTACAACTCACAGGATAGACTGTTCTGACCTCCCATTAAATTCATTGGCAGGAGGTAATTGTCTACAGCTAACTACACTGTTTAAAAATTTCCGTAAATTAAGAAAACAGATTTTCCGTAAATTACGGAAAAATCTGTTTTTAGAAAACAATAAAAATAAAACACAAAAAACATAAAAAATAGCTAAAAATGTTAATTTACGGAAATATTTCAAAAATTTCTGGGCAGCAGTATTTCCGGACATTTTTTTTGGTTTCCTAATTTTAAAATTACGCAAAAATTCTGTTAAAAATACATATTTTTTTTCCATAATATTGAAAATTCTAAATTTCGGTAAAATTACTGTCAATGTTCCGTTAATTTGACCGAAATTTCTGTAAATGTCCCCTAAAAATGACTGTAAATTGTGCTGCCAGAAATTTCCGTAAATTTAGGACAGGTTTTTACAGGTGTAGTCTTGTCCAAATGACGCCTCACCGATGACGCCGGAGGCGCGTGTCTAAGGCGAAGCCTTCGGCCGATCGAGGGCTGCACAAGATACCCAACGCTAATAACCACATCGTGTACAGGGGCCTGACAGGGACTGTAGGAAATACAAATAAAGCGCAACGCCTTGAGGAGGCTAAGCCTTGAACAGGAACGTTATCCTGGACACATCTATCGATCTTCCAGTCGATATACCTTTGGCGCCTACAAAAGCCTGGTAGGACAATATCTAGTGATGTGAAAAATAAATCGGTAGAAGACTTACCTTCCACCCAAGTTTTCCATTTAGAGATGAATGTCCTTCCTGGTATTACACGCTGGTCCCCCTGTTTGGTTTGATATCTTGAACAAATGTCCCCCTAGGAATGCTGTCCGAAGGACAAGAGAACCTCAAGCCCTCCCTTTGTGTTTAGTAAGTAAGCAACGATCTGCATTCCGAAAAATTTCTTTCCAGGACACTGGTGACTATTCTTTTAAAAATAACGTAGAACAAAACGCAAATTTCAAACCAGTGCCCCCCTTAGCCCCTTTTGATTTCGTTGTTTTATTTACTTTTTGAAACTTTTCTTTTCTTCTTGCTCGTTAATTTCTTTATCCTTCCATTTAATGGTGCTTCTCAGAGATTACGTGAATGGGTTGACCCCCACTTTGTCTGCTCCCAGTCGAATGAGCAGCCTTTATACGGAATAAAAGTAGCAGATTACCATGCACTTTATTCCGTAAATGCTGCTGACATTCGACTTGGGTGCAGACAAAGTGGGTGCAGTCATTTACCAACCCTACGTGAATACAAATTGCTCAGGTATAATGTTTGTTTCAAACGCGTTCTTAAATTCACCAACTGGCAGTTTTGAGACGGGAGATCTTGCCAATGGGGTGTGTCAATAGCAAACTTATATTATGTTAGTCATCCTTCCGTAACGTTAACGTATTATTGAAGCTACAAAGGATATCTAATCAGCGTGAGGCTTAGAAAGAATACTTGGTCTACCTTTTCAGCTTTTGATCATACATATAATAAAATTAAGGGGAAAATATATTTGAGGTTCGAGGTATCTGTCTTTTTAACCTTTCCCATTAAGTTATTACTTTTTTCTCTAGCATCCAGATTAATATAAGTATGGCTTTAAAAGGAAATCATTGTAAATAAAGATGACAAACGCCCTTCCATTAAAAGTTTACATTGTATTGCCTTTATTCTGAAAACCACCATTTAGCACATTTAGATTTGATGTGAGTCGGAAAATAAACTTGAAAACTCATTGCTTGAAAATTTATTTAGGTTCTAGAAATACTGCTGCCAGAATTTCCGTAAATTTACGCCATTTTTTTACAGTGTAGTCCTTTGTCAAGCGCCTCACTATGAATCGCCCGGAGGCGCGTGTCTAAGGCGAAGCCTTCGCCGAGCGGAGCTGCACAAGAGACCCACGCTTTACCACATCGTGTACAGGGCGACGGGACTGTAAGGCATTACAATAAAGCGCAACGCCTTGATGTGAGGCTAGCTTGAACAAAAGTTACACTGGACCTCTCGATCTTCCAGTCAGAAAGATATACCGTTGCGCCTACAAAAGCCGGGTAGGACAATTACTCAGTGATTGTGAAACTAAAACCGTAAAGGACTTACCCCTTCCACCCCAGTTTTCCCCTTTAGAGGAATGTCTCCGGTATTACCACGCTGGTCCCCCTGTTGGTTTGATATCTTGAACAAATGGTCCCCCATGATTCTGTCCGAAGGAGCAGAGAACCTCAAGAGTCAGCCCTTCCTTTGTGTCAGGTAAGTAAGCAACGATCTGCATTCCGGAAAATTTCTTCCAGGACACGGTTGATTTCTTTAAAAAATAAGTCACAAACACGCAGAATTCAAACCAGTGCCCACTTAACCCCTTTTGATTTCGTTGTTTTATTACATTTTTGAAACATTTTCTTTTCTCCCTCTCTTAATTTCTTTATCCCTTCCATTTAATTAGTGCTTCCAGAAGAGTACTGATGGGTTTGACTACCCCACACTTTGCTCTCTCCCCGTCCGAATTCAGACAGCCTTGACGGAATAATTACAGGATTACATCAATTTATTCCGAAGGCGGCTGATTCGACTGGGTGCAGACAACGTGGGTGCAGAAAATGTAACCAACCCTAGTGATCACAAAATTGCTCAGGTTATATTTCTTGCTTCAACGCGTTCTGAAATTCACCACCTGGAAGTTTTGAAGAACGGAGATCTTGGCCTATGGGGTGTGTCCATAAGGCAACTTATATTATGTTAGATAATCCTTCCGTAACGTGACGTATTATTGAAGGATACAAAGGATTATCCCTATCTAATCAGCGTGAGGCTTATAAAGAATACTTGGTATACTTTCAGCTTGTGATCTACATAGAAGAAAATTAGGGAAAATATATTGAGGTTAAGAGGTATCTGTCATTCTTAAATAAAAACCTTTCCATTAGAGTTAAGTTACTTTTTTTCTCTAAGCATCAGATTATAATTATGGCTTAAAAAGGAAATCATTGGGGTGGTAATAATGACAACGCCCCGTCCATTAGTGTAACATTTTGTATTTGCTCTTTATTCTGTAAACCACCATTTAGCACAACATTAGATTTATTTTCGGAAAATAAACTGGAAAACATCATTTCTTAAAATTTATTTAGGTTCTAGAAATAATATTTTTTTAAAATTGATATCAATAAATATCATTATTTATTATACTGCTGCAAACCGTTGTAAGTGGCACTGGGGAAATCGATATGTAGCATTGAGAGCAGACCCACTTACGATGCTCTAGCTGTGAAAATATAATATAATACCGCCTGTCTAAAAAAAAGTGTTACAATCAGAAAAAAAATTGGTTTAAAATAGAAAGTTCCAATTTCAAAATAAGTCATTATTACTTGACTAATATCAAGAACAGATCAGGCTTTCCAATGTTGTTTTGTTTTCATCTTATTTTGCTTTTTGTCATCTAAGAGATATAACCCTCAATTCAGTGCTATTACAGCATCAATTTTGTGCCACTTTTATGCATGGCAGAGTTGTTTCGCGCAGCAGTTTTTATACCATGCTGTCTTGAAGCTTACAAACGATTGCAACTTGACAACAACGAACAAAACACGATTAAGTACACAAAGGAAGTCTAGTTTTTATCGACACAAGTTTTAATAGGACACATAGTGGGGTGGCCCGCAGTTGGGTCGGTATCCCGGTGTGGGCAAGAGGCTTTATACCAGTGCCTACCTCTACTATTACTACCAAAAATGTATATGGCCAAGGTCTGTGGGTGTTAGCTTAAGCGAGCTAGGGCTCACAGAGATTATCAGTGGTCAAATTGAAAAGCTGATCCAATGTTTTGTTGAAATTCCATCTCAATTGTTCGTATACACCAAGGATAAAAAGTTTCGTTTGTACTTTTTCGACTTACCCCTTGAGTTATAAGCGAAACCGTTATTATAGGTCAAAGGTTTAAATTTACTCTACAGGGTCAATACTAAACATGCTTTAGTTTTCAGTGAATGGTCTCATATTGTTTGATAATGTCTCACAATTAAATAAGGAATATTTCGAACATCTCCGATTGAAATTAACACACGCAACTCATTAGTACTACCCACCTATACCGCCTATGGGGCTGGGTATTGTGGTTGTAACTTGGTAACTACACATTGTACATGTCTCACACTATACCTTATTTTACTTGTAAGTCATTACAAATAATATGAGACATTTCCACTGAAATTGAAGCTGTTTTCTAGTATTTGCCCCTGTAGAGCTATTTACTTTACTTTGACCTTAATAACGGTTTTCGGCTTATAACTCCATAGGGGTACGTTCGGAGATCGTACAAACTATACATTTTTTACTCCTGTGATCATACGAACAATTGGTATTATTCAACACATTGGACCACTTTGTCAATTTTGACCTTTAATCTCTTGTGAGCCCCTCGCTCGCTTAAGCTACCCCTACAAATGGCCATCATCATTTTTGTGTACGGCAAATAGTGTTAGGCCACCCCTGGTATCATTTTTTTGCCTCTTCTGCCCCCCCCCCCCCCCCCCCCCAGGTGATACCAAAAAGGCTAACTTTTGATGGTCTGCCTCATCCCTAACATAATCAGTTGAATGATACAATCTTCTTTTCATAATAATAAGCAATACAATATAATATTGCATCTCATGAATGAAGCGTTGCTTTATTACAAAATTGGTATCTGTTAAAATCATGCAGAAGAACGTCAATTGCAACACAATACCCTCCAATCCCAAGAATGTTCTAAAATATTGCACTCCTCTTTGTGCATTTACTCATTAGTTTAAGTCAATACCATTTGAATTTGGAAGCTAAGTAGCAGGTGTTGGTTGGAATTTACGTTTCATGATACTTTCATGACCAAAAACCTCCCCTCCAGGGTGCTCTATGCCATGGTTCTCTTCTAAACAAACAACCTTTATTCATGTTTTCACTTTATCTTAAGCCAGAACTTACTGATTATCACTTCCCCATAACGTAACTTTTTTATGTTTTAGAGTTTCTTTATGAAGTTAATCCTTTTCAAATAATTTCATATCCGTTCAATGTGATCTAACCTATGTTAACATTCGTTCTCAATTCGACTTTTTCACCGTTTCACTCAACCAGAACTGGCACAAACTCGATGTTTGTGTGCCGAGACTAAGTTATCTCTTTGATGAACCAGAGAAAGGATGAAACAAAAAAATCTTGGAAAGCCTGATCTTTCCTTAAATGGTGATGTATAAACGACTACGGATCTTTGATATAATGTTGAAAAAGAAATCGTTTTTTGATTGACCATTTTTTTGAGACAGGCTGTATAAATAAAATCACGATTATTTTAATTGTACTATCCTTTACATGCAACCTTGTGTGTTACTTACGTTTGGAATTCCGGTAGCAAGTTAAAGCCATGGTGATCACGCCTGTCTGTGAAGCACGCTTCTGTATTCTTATCATCTTGCCTGTAATATTTCATCTCCCCCCTCCTATTCGGTTGCTCCATAACGATCGCATACAGTGCTCACACATTATGACACGCCAACGGCTGACACTGGCGTGATTTTTGGTCTTTGATACAATCTAGACCGAATCGATGGGTTGGCATCCTTCGAGCATATGTATCTTTCATTCTGATTCTTGCATATCCCAGCACTGAGTTGGATTTTGTTAAGGGTGAAGTTTACGGAAAAGGGTCCTTTAGCGGACTCGCATTTCCTTTTAAGGCCCCTGCGTAACTCCTTTGCTGATACTTGGGTTGTGGCACTCAGGACTTGCCATCCCCACCCGAATGCACATTTGCATCGTTTGTTTGGTGTTGCCAAATTTAGGTTTGCGTTGTCCTCTTCACCTCATATCCCGTTTGACTTCTTGCGGTTGTTCGTTAATCACTTTACTTCCGTTTTCAGTATTTCTACACCGCTGCCGCTGTTATCTATCTGTTGACGATTGCGTGTATTCATAACCTTCCGCCAAACTCTCGTCGAGTGACCGATAATGCAGTCTTGATAAGCACTTGTTGCTTCGAGTGACACTGACGTACATAAAGGGTCTTTTCGTGCATTGGATTTTTGTTTATGGCTAAACTGCTTTAATGAAGTGGCAAGGGACTTCGGCCAAAACTCTGGAGATTCCTCTTCTAATCCGATCAGAGGGATGGGGGATAGATTTTGGCACGTAACGTTGTTTTGAGCGAGAAAACTAGAAATGTAGGTTCTCGTCAAAGCATGGTAAATCTTGGTCACTTTTACCCCTCTTGATGGTGGAAATTGCAACACGGGTTTTTGCAAGGTAGTTGGAACCTTTTGTTGAAAGGTAACTACCAGGAGCGACAGTTTTCGCTTCTTTATTATTCCTTACATTCTTTGAGTCCAGGGCCTGCTGCTATCACATAGTCGTCTAGAAACGTCGTGCTGTTCGAGTTTATTTCAGTGCTGTTACACTGACATCTGTTGACTGCTTTGCAATATCCTCGTTTCGAACCCTTAGTTCCATATGTTCTTCTGTTCTGAATACAAAATCGGGCGGATGTTCTTCAGTCTTATTGACCGGGTCTGGTTGCCTTTCATCTGCTGTTTGTGGTGATGGAAAATAGGCGGCAAGAACTTTTTTAACGACGGAACAGGAGTCGTTGTCGTTCGTCACCAAAGTTATTCTTGCCAAATTTATTTTCGCCGCGGATTTATCTAATTCAAGTATTGCCTCTGCAAATGCTTTTGCACATGTCTCCTTTGGGCCCCCGCTTGATCCAATCAGCGGAAATGCAACGGTCTCCACCTGCAAGCTCTTGTTAGCACGTTCCATACAAGACAGAAAGGTTTGTTGCAATGACTGAGAGAAGCTACTTGGATTTGACGTAAATGGAGGACAATGTGTATGTATGATATATTTACAAGAATGATTAAACCCATTCGTAACTACCGTCTGGCCAGTGTCCAATGCTTTGTTCTTACGTTCTTCCTTAAAAATATAATTGCAATGTCGTTGCATTTTGTACCCAGCTGCGTCGGAAATGGCTCCGTCACTCCTCCATTATTGCTTAGTTTTGCACTTGTCGATTCCAATAACATCACGTCTTCATTTTGTTGTGACCATGCAACACTTCATAAAATTCCTCTTTTGGAATTGACTTGAAACGCATCAGAATCTTCCCAGTTCGTCTGCTGTCTTGCTTCAACTGGAATGTTTCCCCTGCTTTTGATGATATCATTAGAGGATTCTTGTGAGAACGAAGCTTAGAAATGCATTTTTTGCGCACGGCATCTGGTGTGTTTTCACATCATCGTATTACCAGGTAGATTTGCTTGATGACCAAATTTCCTCGGTTGTACTGAAGTCGTTCGTCTTCAACTATTGCCTTACCCATAGACCTTTTTGGTCCTCCATATATTCCTGAACTGATAAGAGGATAGCAATCTTCTTAGCCTCGATAGTTAGGTTTTTGCATGCGCTTGCCTCAAGAAATGTCTCTTCACAATCAAGAATTCCTTATCTGTTTGGCATTTCTTAAATAGTGGCCCACAGCGTTTATCACTTTGCATTCAGTTGTACACTCTTTGCTACGCATCCCACACCAACATTTGAATGGTCTTTTTGCGTTGAGTGATGATTTGATTACTTCACTTATTCCCTCTTCGGACTGCATGCGCAATCGCTCCACGACACCACTACCGTGTCGGATATTCCCAGTGGCAGCATTTACAATTATTCAACACTATCCGTTTCGTTCTATCCCCTTTTACAAGCACACTTCGATTCCTTCACTCGTCTTAAACCTTGGGTGGATGGGGTTGGTCCGTTTTGATCTACTTTGGTGTGATCGTACTTGGGCCATTTGTACTCGAAACGTTGGTGGGGGAAACGCCTTAAAGATCATTGAATAGCTACCGTTGCTGTCTTGGTCTATGTTTACCAAGGAAAGACCCTGTTAAGCTTCTTTTCTGGCGTGAATTGCTGAGGCATATAACGCAGTAGCTAGTGCTTGTGCAAATTTCTTTTGGGCCACCATATTTACCGAACTTATAAGTGGCATGGCAATTGTCTGTGCTTGTTTTTTTCTGCAGGTGCCTACTTTCGGGAAATTCGTCTCTAATTCCGCGAAGACGTATTGGGATGACTCTGCTTCTGGGAATATGGGACCAACTGCATGAATTACGTATTGGCAAGGCAACAATGTATCACTCATTGTATTTCTATACAATACCAATCTACAAAGGCTGTTGGCGTCCACCCACAATTATTTTACTACAACCCATTGAAGCTGAAGTACCACCAGCCAGCGCGAGATATGGCCATTGCAACCCACCGTTATGATTTAAAACCATCATTTGCTGCATTGACGATAATATCAACGGTTGTTTTGTATATCCGCTTGTAGAACTATTATTTCCATCCTTCCTTTGTGGAAAAACGGAAGGAAAGTTTACCTGAGGAGGCAGCTTCAACGCGGACCGTTAGGTTCCTCTAGTGCACCACGAGACTCATCAATTATGGGTTTGGTTGGAATAATCTCTTCGAAACGTGGGTGACCCCTCTGTTTTGTTTTCTGGATTTAGAGGAAGCCGGCCTTTCTAAAATATTCAACAGCTTTGTTTATCGGGTATTTCTTGTACCACAGAAAATATAACTCCTGTTTGTCGTTGAAAATGACGATATCCGCGATATTTTTTCTCTGTTTCCTCCCCTTCTGCTGGGCTGGATGCCGCTTTTCTTGACGGGTACACCATTACAATTCAATGATACTCGTTTTCACACTAAAGAATACAATCCTGAGAAGTGATATAAATGCGTCTCTTGCTTGCGTCCAATCAGAACGGTATCTTTGTTTGTGGACCCTGTTTTGAAAACTATATATTTGTTCTGCTGTTTGCTTTGGTGGGATCAGGAGTTTTACTTCAAAGTGACATGACTTGTGGATGACTTTGATTGAGTTGGTCCTGGAGCCACGTTCCTCAATATCTGTATGTTATCGCATCTACAGATACATGGTCTGCAATCACGTATTCAATCTACCGATGAATCATATTTCCAATTTGATGACTCCGACAGTGTGTTACCTTGAGCTGTTATTTAATCTTGACCTCCATTAATTGTTTAACACTTGCATTTTGAAGTTCACCTGGATTTCTGTTTAAAATGGTGTCTCTAAATGGGCCTAGTCTGCGTTGAAGCTATGGGGTTCATGTTCGTTTGCGTCGTCTGTATTCATTAAGTCTTTTCTTTTCTGACGTGTTTTCCGCTGGCTGGTCATTAGCTTCATTTGACACACCACTTGCAGTAGAGTTAGATTTCTCTGCGTTTGAGGTTTTGATATTTTGTCCTGTTATCTTTCGGGTGAAATTGGGTCGTTCTGTTTTTGAAAAATGCGTATTTTCCGGTTTGTCACTAGTCCGTGAAATTGCTTAGGATGCTTTTCTTCCACATGTTCTACTTTGAGATTGTCAGCGTTCTGTTTTCAATCAGAACAATGTCGGATTTTTTTTCATCTGTTTTAAAACACTCCCCTCCTTGGCTTCCCATCTGCTCTCCCCTGATTTGTCATTTGTTGTCAATTTCACAATGTTTTCTACATCCATTATCCGAATTTGCTTGCATCGGTGATTATCTGTTGTATCTGAAGCTTGCTTTGTTCCGTGCGTCCTCATTGGAAGTTTGTTTGTTGGTTTTTCATTTGATTCCAGTTGTTTCTTCTGTGTTGTCAACTTCTTGTTCAGTGATTTATCATATCCTTACGTTCTTTGTGTTCATCCATTCGGCAGCTTTGTTTGCGCCGATGTAGCACGCGATTTGTCAGACGGGTCACTGCTTGTCCAGTCGGTGTCCCCCCCTCCGCTCCGTTGAGAGATGGTCCACTGCGTTTGCTGCTACTCAAATCGTTGTCCTCCAGGTCTCTTTCTTCTCTGTCCTCCCCACTAGGTTCTATCTCCTCCTGAGGTCATGCAAATGTGGTTCCTCTATTGTGTATCAGAAGACTTAAATTTGAAAGCCTTGGACATATTTGCTACCGTGTGATCTCTCGTGTACTTATAGGGGGTATCAGAAGTTCTATGCCACAGGAATTTTGCATGATGGGGCGCCTGTTTTAACTGATGGTTTAAAGTATCAGATTCTACTGGGTCTTCTTTTTCAAAATCGCTGGCTTCTGTGTCCGTCTTTGACAATCCCTAATTTTATTATCGATCGCTCTATCATCTGATTCCTGTGCCAGAACGATTCGCGTTTGTGTTTCTCCCTGTGTCGCCTTTTGAATGTCATTTCTCAGCTGGTTGCTTTAAGAGGGCTTCTTTCTGCTGTAGATTGGGCATTAATCAAAAGTATGAGCCCATACCCGTCACCAAATCCTGGTTTTCGTATTCTCATCACTCATTCTGATGAC
>JAMKCH010000029.1:0-90434 GCA_023653785.1 Ophioderma brevispina
TTTCCACCACACTACATAGCTCCATTAGTTGTCTCTTGTTCACTGCTTGAACTGGCCTACACTCTTTATGAGGAGAACCACCTCTCTGTATGACATTATATGTGGGCATGGAGTATGCATGTTTATACGCATATTACCGCACCGAGTCATGAATCTTTGCTGTGACGGAATGGTCCGCTTCATTCACGAGATGGAATATCATTTGTGGTGGCACTATCTTACACGTTCCTTTGAACCTTGCATTTCAGTAGACAGCCCTCTCATAATCTGATCCCCTGTTTACTATCCTCTGCATGCCTAGTGGCACATAGGCCGCACCGAATGTCCCCCCATTCTCTCTACTGCTGCTGCACTCTGGTTTCTGGCCATGAACCTCAATCCACCACTTATAGGAGGTGTCATGGTTTATCCACCCCTCAATTTTGTTAGGTTTGGTACTTTCCATCGGCATCTTGTTTTTGATGTAATGGCTTTCCTTTTATAATGTGGGTATTAGCCCATCGACCAACCCCCGCCTCTGAGACCGGTGTGAAAGTAACATAGTCCGGCATGGGGGATCCATAGTCCGCTCCATAGACGATAACGGAATAAAGCCGTGAAACTAATGTTACGTGAATAGGTCACTGAATTGAGTGTCCAATTCCTTACCGTTGTAGCCGGACGTCAGTACGCCGGCCTATACTTAGTTTCTACAGGACCGGGTTGGAGATACTTTTCTTCGACGATTGGTGGTAAACGCCACTATTGAGCCCTCTCTGCCCTGGTTTTAGTTGGGGGTTCCTTCTCCTAGGTGACTACAATCCAAGGTCTTATGAGCTCCACCTAACCCATAGTTTTATTTCTGGGGTTTCCCTTCTGTTGCCCCCCGTCGGTTTTCCTCAGCCACAAGTGGGGGAGTTTCCGTACTGACCTCATCTTACCACTTTTTTGTCTGACCTTATGATTTGGAATCCTTCACGGACACGTAACAGGTTTATTCTGTTAAAGTTTCCGAATTGTGTGGTCAGAAAAAGTGTGTCAGATGGGTGATGTTACGGAAACTCCCACAAAGTGGGCGAGTTATCCGGTTGGCGCGCTAGGATGTTGCGGGTTGAGCTATCCATGTAGCTCAAGTTGGCTTAGAGAAGGGTACTGTCACTTACATACAGCATATCAGCTGAAGTTGTACATCCTACATGTTCATCACACAACCAAATCAAAATCTTGTCAAAAGCAAAAAAAAAATAAAATTTTTGTTCGCAGCTGCTATATAACCCTGTTTGAGCCATGGACGTAATTAAGGTTCCATGGGTTGAGTGCTTCAATTTTGAATGATTTTATTTTGTTGAATATCAGTAGTTGCTTTTCAATCACCTCCAAGCCTGCCTTTTAATAGCCCCGACTTTGGGCACCTTTCAACGTAGTGGTTGGAGATAACACATTCATCTGTTCCATGACTGTATTAGGTAATTATGTATGCTAATCATGGCACAAAGACCATGGATCCAACACGTAAAATGACTAGGGATTGACCGGTATCCAAGCCGACATTCTCCAATTTGCTGTTTACCTTTGACTTTAATCAAGTATAGCTCAATCAGACTTACCAGAAATCTTGTCTCTGCTATTTTCCCAGGAGTTTTTAAAGAAGTTCCATTTTTGTGCAGAGTAAATTTAATTGTTCCTCAAGTTCCTTTCTCATTAGTATCTCAAAGTAGTGCAACCATTAGGAAATTGGATGCATATGAAGCATTCCACATTATGAGCATCTCGCTATCTTTGGTCTTTATAATGCATTCAATTGTTTATCAGCCTTAGACAATGGAAGTGCACAATTTAATCGTTATGACAAGCCAAACATAGAGGTCTCCTTGCCGCTCTATCAAATTAAAGTCGTCAATTTTCAACAATAGTTCAAGGTCACAAAAAATTCAGATTAAAGGAACTTTGAAAGAGAAAAGAGATGTCCAATCTTAAAAATCTCAGTCGTATGTTTGTGTACTAACTTGAAATGAAAGGGCAACAATTTTCTGTAAATCAAATTTGGGCAATGGAAGCCAAATAAATCTGCCCTGACAGAAACCGTGCATTTCATTTGATTGTGACTCAACATATCAGTAGGGGATTCTTCTAGACACTGAGAAATAAATAGGCTTACCCCAGTATTTGTCACTGTTGACTGTATGTGATCAAGGGCATGTTATATAGACAAATCCGCCCAGCCAAATGATGGTCAAAATTTTGATCCACCATTACTGGGGCCTCCAACCCAAAACGCAACCCTAATCTTGTACGTCTGTACCAATCTTGATTAAGTATAATTCAAAAGGCTACCCTTAATCTGCACATTGGGTGAATTCAGCAGTTCACCCCAGCTATGGGCTGCCAGTGAGGTGTTGGAATGTGCGCAATCGGATTGGTGTATATCGACTGGATAACCAACCCTTTCTTGTGCTGTACCATTCCCCCCTTACGTCCCTAGAGGAACATGACTATAGGCCAGTCAAAATATAATGAATGCCTGCCTTAACCCAACACTAATTGCAACAGAATCAATTCCAACAGAATTGGTATTGAGAAACAATAACAGAAACCAAAAACAAAAAACTAGCAAAAGTCTATAAAATCAAAGGAGTGGAACATATTTTTAAGGGGGTAGGGTTATCAGGGTCAAAATAGGAAGAGTATTAAAACGCGTCGAAAAGTATGCCAACGTGTTCGTTACATTCCCATTATTAAAAAAATGTATAGTTGTTCACCTCTGCAGGTTGTAAGGTCAATAGTTTGAGTCAAAATAGGAGTCAAGGTCCGATGTGGTAATTTCAGATATATCCGTTTCGTTATAAATTGGTGTCAAATGTTCGTCTAATGGTACAGAACCCTAAATATACTGGTTGCACCATGCATCTATAATATTCGTTGCATAATTGGAACGCAAAAATGTGACTGGGCTAAGGGTCTATGGGAGGTCAACTATCATACTCTGTATTCTTTTAGAAATTCAAACAAAGAATCTATTACATTTACTTATCTAGTGGGACAATTTAACAGTTTTACACAACCGTCCGACAAAATCGGACCATCTTTGAATATTTCCCCCAGGATTACCTTGAACTGTTATGAGCCATTGTACTAAACTATAATGCGTAAGATAGGGCAAACGTATACTTTTCTTTAAACCTTAGGATACCCAATAATTGGTACACTCATTTAATCACTTCGAACATTCTAATGTTTACACCCCTGTACAAACGCTTTCTCCCCCTTCATTTCTACTGTTCCACTAGGTTTATTGGTAGACTTAATATTATTTTTTGGCCTTTTCAGAGTATATTAGACACCAAATTGTTTCTGTTGCGATTTGTGTGGGGTCAAATCGTAAAAACAATTAGTGGACTACTAGCACCTGACAATCACCGCAATAAAGGAAGGTAGCGGTATTTGTCTGTTAGATCCTGGCTGCGTTAGCGTGGAATTGCTCCTAGATCTGACACCAAAAATACCGCTACCTCACTCAACTTTTTGCGGTGATTTTCAAATTTTCCTCTAGGGACGTTAGGGATAATAGTGAAATGAAAGTTTTATATGTGTTCTAAAAGGTCCAATCTACCTGTCTGTGTGTTTATCAAACTTTTGGTATACACTTTTGGTTAAAAATTTGGTCTAGCTTTTAAGTGCAGTCATAGACAAGTTCATACTTGAGATGCTTATACATTGAGACACGGGTCTTATTTTGGGTACAGATGAGGGGTCAAAAATCATTCAGAATCATTTAGGGTCATATACCTGTTGCATTTGGTATAACCACTTTCGGTTAAATGGTATCGACAATGTCGCATTGAGTGCAAGTCAGGACAAGTTCATACTTAGTGTGCTTATACATTGAGGCAAGGGTCTTTGTGGTTCACAGATATGGGTCAGAGTTCATTCAGGTGTCACTTAGTGTCATTATATCTTGTGCTTGGTATCCACTTTTGGTTAAAGGTCTATCATTTTATGCCAGTAATGATAAAATACTACTTGTAATGCTTATACATTGAGACCAAACGGGTCTTCTGTGGGGTAACAGATAGGGTTTAAAGTCTGACTGAGATTTCGCAATATATTTTTTTGTGTAATGAGGAAAAATAGTCAACTAATTTTCGTTTTGATGCAGTAACATTTATTGTAGTGATTCCGTCCATTAGGATACTGTGTATAACAAAAATTCCGAATCGCACGGAATTTATAACAACGTTGTGATTTCTCTATATGAAGGAATTTGATTTACGCCTAGCATTTCCACACAGAGAATTTACAATGGCAAAAGCCTTATGGTACATCAAAAAACTGATTTTTTTGGGAATTGAGGCGCCCTCCTCAGGAAATCTCTGAGTGCCCTTTTAAAAGTCTTCAGGAGTCACTTAGGGTTATTAGATCTTTGCATTGTAATACATTGGGTCACAGATAGGTCAATAGGTCAGTCAAGGTCCTTGGATCATATCTTATGCATTTGTATACATATTTTTGGTTTGATATATCTAGCATTTTTCATACTTGTGAATGCATTTATACATTGGGCAAAGGGGTTTAATTGTAAGGTCATAGAGTGATGCAAAGTCATTCAAGGTCACTTAGGAATCTTGACTACATAATCGGACAACCTATTTGGACCAACTGTCCCTATTTTTGGTCCCCCGCCAACTTTGTTGGCGAAGGGGACTATAGAAATTCTATGCCGTCTTTGTTGTGGTGTGTGTGTGTGTTGTGTGTGTGCGTCCCACTCGATATCTTTGGATCTAATCAACTAAAGCAAGTGTGGGTGTCCTTCTTCGCAACATTGATGTATCTCAAGTAGAGCGTGGGTGGGAATACAAAATGGGTCATGTGGTTAGAAATAGGTCAATGTGGTAAAAAATAAGGGCAAATCGCTATATTAATCAACGTTGTCACCAGATAGATACCTTTTGATTGGATGCAAGTTGGGTGTCCATCTTCGCACCATAGATGTCATCAAAGTAGATGGTGGATGAGTTTGGGGAGTGTCATTGGATCAAGGGTCAAAGGTCAAATGCGGTCAAAATAGGAAAATTGAGTTTAAATGGCCATAAACCTCATCTGTTGTGGTAGTATGAATTAAATTTGTGGGTTTGGGGGGGTGGTTGGTTTTGTTGGGGGTTTTTGTTTTTAAGGTCTTTGAAGATCATGTGGGGTCATTCAAGGTCAAATCAATCAAATGTGGTAGGAGGATGAAAATTGGTGGGTGTGGTCAACATTCAGTACCAACAATTTTGAAGGTCATTTCAAGGTCATGCGGGGTCATCCAAAGCCAAATCACTAAACAGGTGGTAGGAGGGTGAAAATTGGCGGGTGTGGTCAACATTCAGTGCCAAACTTTTGAAGGCCATTTCAAGGTCATGAGGGGTCATCCAAGGTCAAATCACTTCACATGTGGTAGGAGGATGAAACTTTTTGGTTGGTCATTTCAAGGTCACGAGGGGTCATCCAGGTCAAATAACATAACTAATATGTGGTAGGAGGATTAAACTTGGTGGGTGTGGCCAACAATCAGTGCCAAAAATTGATGGTCATTTCAAAGTCATGCAGGGTCATTCAAGGTCAAATCACTTCACATGTGGTAGGAGGATGAAACTTGGTGGGTGTGGTCAACATTCAGTGCCAAACTTTTGAAGGCCATTTCAAGGTCATGCGGGGTCATCCAAGGTCAAATCACTAAACATGTGGTAGGAGGATGAAAATTGGTGGGTGTGGTCAACATTCAGTGCCAAACTTTTGAAGGCCATTTCAAGGTCATGTGAGGTCATTCAAGGTCAAATCACTTCACATGTGGTAGGAGGATGAAAATTGGTGGTGTGGTAACATTCAGTACCAACAATTTTGAAGGTCATTTCAAGGTCATGCGGGGTCATCCAAGGTCAAATCACTAAACAGGCAGTTGGGGTCATTCAAGGTCAAATCACTAAACATGTGGTAGGAGGATGAAAATTGGTGGGTGTGGTCAACATTCAGTGCCAAACTTTTGAAGGCCATTTCAAGGTCATGAGGGGTCATCCAAGGTCAAATCACTTCACATGTGGTAGGAGGATGAAACTTGGTGGGTGTGGTCAACATTCAGTACCAACAATTTTGAAGGTCATTTCAAGGTCATGCGGGGTCATCCAAGGTCAAATCACTAAACATGCAGAGGATGAAACTTAGTGGGTGTGGTCAAAATTCAGTGCTAAAAATTGATGGCCATTTCAAGGTCATGCAGGGTCATCAAGGTCAATCCATGGGTGTACGGTCATGAAAGCTAGTGAATGTGGTCATTCAATGCCAAACTTTTTGAAGGTCAATTGAAGGTTATGTGGGATCCTTCAAGTCCAATCACTAATCATGTGGTAGGTGGATGAAACTTGGTGGGTGTGGTCAACATTCAGTACCAACAATTTTGAAGGTCATGTCAATGGAAGAGCCTCAGTGGTCAAGAACCACTTATTTCCATTGCAAACTTCACTGAGATCTTAAAATTATGTTGCTTCTTGTTCTTAGCTACTGCACTGGGCGGGGACCTTTGTGGTTTGAGAACCGCCTTGTTTAATTTGTCATATTTTGGTAGATAGAATTGTTTGCAGTGTAACTTTCTCGTTAGTGGCGGATGGGAATATGGCAAAAGCAAAGTGATCGCTATCACCATATAAAGAGTTAAATGAATTTTATATTATTGTTTAATAACATGAATGTTTACCAAAAACAAAAAAAAAATTTTTCCATATTGTTTTAATAATATATTTTGCTGACACTCCCGTTGTGGACAAGGGGGAGTTCCTAGGTACGGCTGCTCTAATTATCTAATTAAACAGGGGAGATGCATTTTAATATTTTTTTAAGGGGAAAAGATGCGGTATCCGAAAGTTAGACAAATATAAAAATGTGAGTCGGAAAAAGTTTATCGTTAGTCGTTAAAACTGACAAAATGTAAGTTTGCAAGTCCCTATTAGGAACCCCCATGTCCACTTAAAGCAATAATGGCACATTTTTTGAAGAGCGTCCCCAATTTTCAAAAGTTGATATTTTGGCACAGTTACGTTGGTAATTGTCTAGGAAACTGATACCTGCGAACGAGAATGCAAGAAATCACCCTTCGCATTAAAAAATAAGCGATTTTGTAATTAGAATTGGGATCCCAGATTGGACTTAACGGCAGAGCTGGAAATGCTACGTTTATGTCCGTCCATGATGAAACAGTGCCACCCGAAAATAACCTCTAACTTTTTTTTTTTCTGAACCAATAAAACAACTAATGGATGAGCGTAGACACGTACATGCGCTATTTCCCGGCTATTTCACATTGGGAGGCCGTTTCCATCAGCCGTTGAATCGGGATCCCCGATAATAATTATTCTAATTACAAAATTCCTTCGTTTGTGACACACAGACATTTTCGAGCTTAACCATTCACAGGTATATAGTTTACTAGCAGTTACCAATGCAACCATGTAAAAATCTCAATTTTTTTGAAAAATTGGGGGCGCTCGTTCAAAAAATGTGCTAAAAGTATTGCTTTAAGTGTTAGTGTAAGCGTGTTTCACTGACCAATTTCTCTATCCGGTGTGAAAGCAGGTATAGTCCGGCGGGGATTTAAGTCCGAGGGCTCCATAGACGATAAACGGAATAAAGCGTTAACAATAGTTTGCGTAAAGATGGCAACCGAATCGATTACCCTATTGTTCACCATTGTTCCAGACTATGAGTACGCTGACCATGGGTACGTCTACAACACCGGGACAAGGCTTTAGTTGCGTCGATTTATATTAAATCTGAACTCATGTCATTGATGTGACCATTTCTTACTGACAAGATGGTTGCCTTGCAGTAGTTTGATACTCGTATGCCGGGCTCGTATGGAACACACCAACAAATAGACATACCCTCTTGGGTTATTTCACAGAAACATAGAGTTTTATATTTTTCAAGAGAAGCCCATACAATCCTGTATCGTAAATATCTTTGCCCGTAATCTTATAAAATAAAAACTTGACAAGCACTTATGCTTTAGCGAACTGATGGACATTCACCACGTTGCTGAGACTGATTTTCAAGATGGGTTATGAGAAATTAGCACAGGAAGTGTTGCATTTTGGCCCTGCACATGTGGCTTCACCTTATTGTCCAGTTAAAGGAATTTTGTTATAACAATAGAACATTTGGTGTGGAATATGTGCACCAGCAGGTGTAATGCATTGTTTTCCGCCTACATTGCTATTCGTAAAAGCACCTTCCTGTTGGTTTCATTCAATGCGCGAACAATAGACCCTGCAGCTATCCATGTGTAGAGGCCATTGAAATTAAGGTTGTCATTGGGGGTCATTGATTCATTGTTGAAAATTGCTTAAATTCCTTGCTCTTGCATATGAAGGTTGCACTCTAAATTTTGCACGGATATTTAATTATTGTAGAAATGTTTACCTAGTTGTATTTACTCTAATGATACTCTGTAGTCAAAAGCTGGAACTTTGAATAGACCGGTTTGTAAAAACAGCTATGCTTATAATAACGTGTATATATCCATAAAATGACCATAGGGTGGTTAATGCATTACGGCGAGAAAACGCGTGTAAATTTTTCGCAGACGATTTCATCTTTTTATTCAAATACTATGTGTTTGTATTTCTGGACAACTATGTGGCTAGTGTCACTAACACAGTTTTCCCGAAAAATACCACAAGCACATGCACGCATACATTTTGTTTAATCCTGTTTAATAACTGAAAAGTATATATATATATATATATCCAATCAAGTGAGGTTAAACCAATCCAAAAAGGAAAAGTGCTCAAACCATTTAAAGGGAGCATGTAATAGGTTACGACTTGAAATATTCTACTACATATTGTCTTACAGCATGTTTCGTAAGGGCCGAAGCCCTCACTCCTCAGAGACAAATGCAGAATGAGATAAAATTTACCTTACACATACACATTGTACTTGTATGACCAGACATGATAAACAAGTGAAAAAAGGATTACATCAAATACCATTTAATGAGAACATCTACCGTCGACGTGATAATTACACTTAAGCTCAAATAGTTGATTGGATGCACAATAAGAAGTCATTGAGTGGAGGTCATTTGGTTACTTCCTGGAAAAAATCATTGTCACTTATTTGTGATTACACAGTAAGGTGTTTCCGTCTGTGGCGACAGCACTCACCAGTTCTTCCTTTTGTTAGGGATGACATATTAGGTTTGAAAATGATGAAATATTTCTCTTCTGTGCACAGGTTTGCAATTTTTTGGCTCGAAGTTGAGTATGGTTTTCCCTTTGCCTTACAATTCTCCACTTGATAGAATAGGGCACCATTTTTTGTCGTTTAGTTCTCCAGATATATTACACTAAGAGTTGTCGAGTTTCAAGCTTCAAGCATAAACAACATAGGAACTCCGACAACTCTTAGTGAATATATCTGGAGACTAAAGACAAAAATGTGCTGTAAGACAATAGTAAGTAAAAAAAAAAAAGAAAAAAATATTCAGTCTTAAACCTATATATATTATATATATATATATATTATGCCGCTCAGTTTTACCCAAATGGCAACCAAAGGTCATTTGGTAAAACTTATTAATATTTTGGCATACTAACAGCTTTATATTCAAAGTTCTTTTGGCTACATATCATCAATGGGGTTCAACAGATGTTCAAACCAGTTTGTAACATAGCTACATTATCCGCTGCAAAATTTAGAGTGTGGGCAATCACCAGAGAACTCAGGATGATGCTTGGGAGTGGGTATTTGAATTTCTTCACGGATAATAGGTCAAAGGTCATCTAGGGTAAGGCATTGCTGATAAAAAGCCAACTGGATGGTATTTACCAAAGGTTGCTCCAAATGAGTTTGTCTCATTAGGGTAGTGAGGTATATAGGTAAAAGGTGATTGACGTCATTGGGTCATTGGCTCATGCTAAAAATACAGCAATGAATGTGCATTCATGAAATATGCATTAAAATGAGGCAACTGATATAATAATATAATTGAATATTTTTATTTTTTTTATTTTTTTTCTCTCTCCCTTCTCCTCGCTCTTCCGATCTGTGCGGCAGCCATGAAGGCACTCAGCACATCACAGAAACCAGGATACCGGAACAGATTTTGCCAAGCAGCTCGATTTTCGCAAGCAGGAGGAAACCGGAGTACACGGAGAAAACTGCGGGAACGAGTATGGATCGAGACCACCAAATTTCAATATAAAAGCCGCCGAGAACGATCCCCTGCCGGGAATCGAACCCGAGACCTCATTCGTGAAAGGCGAGGGAAGATACGCTACGCCAACCCGGTAATAGAGTGAACTGAAAATATGGAGTGTGGAAAACAAAAACCAAATTAGTCTAAGTCAATCTCTGAAACACTTTAGGGTTACGTTAAATTTTACGGAAATTAAATAAAGCAATCAGACAATAAGTTGTACTTTTAGGGGAATAAACCTGTGCTTTATTCCGTGGAGGGTTTCCGAATTCATAAGGTGGCACGAAAAAAGAAAAAGGGGTAGATGGGTTCAGGTTACGGAAATTCCCGGATAATTGATGTATAGGGCCACTACCCTATTGGGGCTCTAGTTAATTTTCAAAGTGAAGTTTTTTCTGTGGTTTTTCTATGCTGCCTACTACTTACCAAAGAAAAATTCACACCCCATATTAATTTTAGTACAAAATTACTCTTTACGGGAGACTTCTTTCTTGAATGTTACCACGAAGTGAACACAGGAAAAAACCTCTCAAGAGATCACCCGAAAGGTACCTTCGGTATGTGATGTTAAACACTCAACCTATGATGGGACATCAATGTTTACAAACACAAGTTAGCAACTTGTTACGGACCTGTTAGAGGTGTGAAGAATATGCCTATACAGCTACAACATTCAATAGCTTTATCACGCCTGATAAGGGGAGAAAGAAGGTAGAGAACAGTCTTGGTCTCACGTTTACTGCCAAAGCAGGTGAACAAACTCTACAACACCAAACACGGTTTTCCCATTTCTTAAGTATACCCATAATCATGACTAGATCTCAGCCCAGGCCTTTTCAAAGGTTCTGCCTTTTGAATATAGCGTTAATTGAATGTGGAGGGTTTTTCCCAAGTGCATAATAACATCATGTTGATTTGTGGTAACAATCTCCAATGCAATGTCTTATGTCTGCAGGAAACCACAGAGGAGGAATCGATAACCACCGCCCAACCATACCAGGAATGGTTCCTTGCCATCGAGAGGACCACATTCGGGAACAATATGGAGTGCTATATATGTGAAAACAGGCACTACAGTAGAAGCAACCTCAATGTCTGATGACAACAACATCGAAGTCCTCACCATTGAGCTTAGCTCTGTTATAGTTACACTCGCGTCTACAACCTCCATCAGTAACTTCAAGCACCCTCACTCGCTGGGAATTCCACCAAACGTCACTCTTTATTGGCGATTTCAACAACCATAGTACCAATGGGCTACAATGGAACCATAACAATGACGGACAATCTGTCAGGTGGTGATGTATGGATTTGTTCAGCTAGTGTGCGTATCCGGCCGCGTGTATTCATGATCGACGCTCCTCACATGGCCAAAGAGCTAGTGAATATCAAAGTATATCACCATGTGTTGAAGCTGACCCTGTTTCGCTGAAACAACTGCTAAAGGTGAGGAAGTTTCGGAGAGGATCTCGCCATGAAAAGAGTCAAAACCGGCTAGCTGAATCCCCCGATATGACCCACAACAGCAAGAAAGCATGGTCTACCATTCGAAAGCTCCGAGGGGATCCAACAGAACCTCCACACATCAAATTTCACACACACCCAACCAAGTTGCCCACCAACTGCTTTTAAATTGCAAGTACAGCAAGAAGCCCAAGAATATCAAACTAGACCTAAAGAGGTTTAGTGGCGACCCTGTTTCACTCGCACCCTTCAACATGGACGAATTGTATCCGGATTGCTACTTCAACCAGGAAAAGCAGTACGCCTTGACAACATCCAACTTAGCAGCACTGAAAAATGTCGACTCCATAGCAAAGGATGGCTTCTTGAGCTCTACAATTGCTGCCTTATTTTCCCACATGTTCCCAAAGATCTGGCGGAAAGCACATGTTATGGTACTCTAAAGCCTGGGAAAGATCCAGCCAATCCCAAGATCTGCAGACCATATCACTCCTCAGCCATACTACAAGCTATTTGAACATCTCCTGCTCATCCGTATCGCACCTGTGATAGACGAACACCGCATACCAGAATAGCAGTTTTCCGGCCAGGCAAATCAACAACAACCAGGACTCAACCTAACTCAACACATTGAGGATGGTTTCGAGAGGGTATGGTAACCGGAGCTGTGTTCTCGACCTAACAGCAGCCTGCGACACTTATGCCTTACTCCTAAGATTCTGGAAATTACCGCTTACTAAGGGCTTATCAGGATGTTCTTGTTCATAGTCAGGGAGATATGGTCCAAGTTCTGGCCTGGCAGGAAAGTTGAGTATGGACAACATTTTTTTGCTGGAAATGAGAGATTAGGGTGTGTAGAATAAGAATCTGCCAGGTGCCACCTGGGCATCTTGAGCATTTTTGAGAAATCTAAGATGGCGTCGCCATAAATGATAATGATCTATTCAACTCAATATTATCAAACTATGGAGTTACTAGATATCCTATCGGACCCAATGAACAAGTGCTAAGAACTTAATAATGACTTCATATAATATAGGTTTTAAATATCTTTAAAAGGGATTATATTGGCTGCCATCTTGAATTTGGAAAATGTTGATTCCAGAGAAATGGCAAATAAGGGTTTCTATTGATCAAATACATATTATCTCATACTACTGTATAGACTAGAATCATGCCTCTAACACTGCAAAATGTGCGGACCTAGGGGTGTTAAAATAATACTTGCAGATTGTGTTCACTTGTAACAGATTTTGAACACCTGCAGAACATGTTTTAAGTGTTCAGGATGTATTCTGTATATCAAAAATAGATATACTGAAAGAGTCATTTTTATAATTCCAAGTGCATATTTGACTTTTTGAGCAGGCATATTGGATTTTTGTTGCAATACAATGATCAAATTACATTACCAAACTTTCCTTGTGTTTAACACCGGAGTACCTTCAACATTTGTCTATATAAGAAATACGGTACTGTGATTTTTAAATATGGTGGTAGCCATATTGCATTTTTTTAAAAATGCCACTGCACCAAATTTTACATACCCTCCAAAAATATTGGCTTAGGTCCTATTAAACAAAAGGAAATCTATTCATAGAAAAAGGTCTGTACTCCTTTTCCATCTTTCGGGCTGTGTAAACAAACTTCCACTTGGCTAATAGTAGTTTGTGTTAAACCAACATGACTCGGTAAGTTATAAACATTTACTGTTTTATCTCAGAATATGCCGAAACCTTAAAAGATAATGTGTATATATAAAATGTGTTATTACTGTCTCAGGGTCTGGGCTCGGCCCATTTAAACGGTTTACTTATTGCTTCTGCAGTTTCCATGTGTAAATAGTGTTTTCGAGTGTACGAAACAAAATAACTGTCCGATCTTGTGGAATAATTAGAATGTTTTTATAATAGAGAAACGTGCTGATGTGAACACAGTGGTTGTTATTGAAAGCCTGGACGACGGAAGAGAATTATACGGTCAGCTGAACGTAAACGCTTCAACATTGATCCATCACATTAAATTGCGTCTTTATCCATACTTCACTGAATATAGTATAAAGATTTCCGATAGTTATTGCTTCTCTTGAATTTGATTTGATTTTTAATGGACATTTTCTTGTATTATACTAGTCAGATTTATTTATAACCAATAATCATAATTTCTGCAAGATGGACTAGTAGTAGAGGGAAAAGCGGCGCAATTTCAACCTCTGACATGTCTGAGGTTCCATCATATTCGTTCATCTAAAAAAGGAGATTCGCATTGTCGCCAAATATCATACCTCTTTGCATCTGGTATAGTGAACTTATTCTAACACTATCATACTGTTTTAATATGAATAGATCAGCATGGATGGTGAAAATAACTCTTTAATTCTTACACTGATTGCCATTGCCCTGAGTAATATTGTACATAACATGGACAGGAGATGAATTAATTGAACAGCTAGTCAGCTTCGGTTGACACCATGTGGAATATTTCTTGGTAACAATTACCCCCGGTGGGCTCACTCAATCTGTGATACTGACCGTAATGATCATTACCAAAATCGCGGACAAATATGGCACGCGAGAGCGAACATAGATGTGAACCCCTGTTGTAATACAGTTTGCGTCCAATCATGTATCACAAATACATATCCAATGGGATAGAACCACCATACGATGGGGAACCATTGTCATTAACAACCATGGCGTGCCATATTTGTCCGCGTTTTTGGCAAAGCTTGGTAACGATCATGCGGTCAGTGGTGCCGGTTGGGTGAGCCCACCGGGCAATTACCAATCGTGCTCTCTCGGTAAAAATAGCACGGAAGGAATCGTGAACTTCAGTGGCAGATCCTTCAAGACCTGCAGTCTCCAGTTGCATTCATCTCCAAAATCTTACAATCCGGGTAGTTATACAGATGGCAGCGTTTTGGAAGCATTTTCCTTTACATTGAACGAGAAACGAACTTGACGGATCATAACTGGAAGTATGCGTTAGTAACTGGACAAAATAGTGGATGCACTGCTGTTTTTGCACACACAAGTCTTCGGTTAGATCTTCAAGGTGGTGCCAGTCTTGTAATCAACGCGATATCAAAAGAGGAATTTCAAAAATCAGAGTGCACTGGACTCAGCATCGGTGCAGCTGGTAACGAAGAAAACCAGACATCAGAATGTTGTTACTTCAAAGAGTATAATTACACCATAACGTGTGCTCTTAACAACGATCATGCGTACTGGGACTTCTTTAAAAATATTCCAGGAATATGCAGTTTGGATTTCCCAGACAATTGCAATGCAAGTCTTAATAACAGAAACGTGATTTTTCATTGCAAAGAAAATGGTGTCATCCAAAGCCTAACCACTCTGATTATGTATCCTATGTCTGAGCTGATTGTACTGGATCTAGTTGATAACAACATACATCACATTGGCATTCATTCTTTCAAAGGATTACGTTATTTACAAACACTATTCCTCATGAATAATAAGTTAGCTACATTAGATGCGGGGGTATTTTCTGGATTGAATAATTTAATGGAATTGTACCTTTTTGATAATACATTGACGACAATTCACCCTATGGTGTTTCGTGGTTTGCAGAATCTTTCTGTACTGTCTCTCTTTAGAAATCATTGGCTGTGCTTGAGTTGTGATACATTTCAGAGTTTGAGCATGTTAACTCAGTTGTATCTTAATCACAATATGTTGACTACAATATCAGGGGGATTATTTGAAGGATTGGAGCAATTAAGGACACTAGACTTGAGCGGAAACCAATTGCACTCATTGAATGGTACTCTACTGCACTCTAAACTAACCCTCTTGTTTCTAAATGACAATAATTTGAACACATTACCAATGAAGTTGTTTGAAGGTTTGATCAATTTAAATGTGTTGTTTTTACATCAAAACCATCTGGTCACTTTGAATGCCGGCTTGTTGTAGGTTTGGCCAATTTGGAACTGCTTTCCTTGGCAAATAACAAGTTAGTCGAGCTGGAAGTGGTTATTTGATGGGCCTCTAAACCAGCTGAAAGCACTGCATTTATCCAATAATCTACTTGGTGAACTAGAACACAGTGCATTTCAAGGGCTCTTTAATTTGAATGTACTGTATTTGATAGAAAATGAGATCGAAAAACTCGAGTTTGATATATTTCAATACACAGCCAACCTTACGCATATTGATTTGTCCGCAAACAAATTGAAAGAAGTTCCAAATATCAAGAATCTAACTTATCTGAATTTCCTTAATTTAAGAGGTAATTTATTGACAAAAATAAGGGAGGACACCTTCTCTAACCTTCCCAAGAATGCCGAGTTGTATGTTGACCAGCATGAGATTTGTGAATGTTACGTTCCAACAAACAGCAAATGCAATGCAGCCTATGATCGATCGCCTTATCTTACATGTGACAGGTTATTGTCGGATAGGGTTTTAATGGTCATCATGTGGCTTATTGGTATCAACGCAGTTGGCGGCAATGCTTTTGTTTTGTTTTGGAGAAAGACAACAACTCAAAAAAATAAGGTACAGGATACACTTCTTAGCAATCTCGCAGCATCTGATTTACTCATGGGTATCTATATGATTATAATTGCATCTGCGGACTTGTCTTTCGGGAAATATTTCCCCATGCAGGCTGAAACCTGGAGAACAGGTATTATCTGTCGGTTAGCTGGAGCTTTATCAATTTTATCGAGTGAAGCGTCGGTTTTCTTCGTGACATTGATCAGCATGGACAGATTCATAAGTATCAGGTTTCCATATGCAACCAAGAAATTTAATCGACAGACAACAATGTTAGCGGTGGTATTGACATGGGTATTTGCAATAGCGTTAGGTACTGTTCCATCTTGTTTGGCGAATGTGAATTTCAAATTTATGATAATTCACATGTTTGTATTGGCCTTCCGTTGGCGCTTACTGAAACATTTTTCACAAATGAAACATCTGTACGAGTCATAGAAGAAAACACCAGGACCTGGTATCTCAAACATACCTTTGAAACTAAATCAAGAGGTTTTGTAACTGGAATGTACTTTTCAACAGCAGTATTCCTTGCTCTTAATGGCGCCTGTTACTTAATCATACTTGGCTGCTATATAGAAATAATAAAAGCTGTTTATATGTCATCGAAGCGCGCTGGCCTTAATCAGGAGATGAAGGATCAACTCTGGATGACGGCTAAAGTTGCTGCCATTGTGACTACTGACTTCTGTTGCTGGTGCCCAATTCTTGTTCTTGGTATTCTGGTGCAGAGCAGAGCTCTCACGCTCCCTTCATCTGTATTTGCATGGTGCGTTACATTTGTGTTGCCCATTAATTCAGCTATCAATCCATACCTGTACACCATTGCAACCATCATCAGCAATCATCGCAAGCAGAGAGTTCATTCAGAGAGCAGAAGTCATCAGAGACCACTGCAGGTCCCTCAACGGACGCAAGATACCCAGTTGCAGACTATATCAACAACTCAGCAACAAAGCAGTGGCTTTACATCACCTGAGCCAAAGGAGGTAGTGCTCCCAAATGTACCAATGCATCATGAAACTAAAGAGACAAATGTGTGACAATACTAACGTGGCTAATTAATGTAATTGGTATCTTCTGTTTGTAGTTAGTATTACTCTTCAGATAGTCACTGCTAGTCATGCTATCGCAATTCTTCGTGAGCATTACTAATACCAATGATAGGAGACATTCGAAGGTTTACAATATGGTAAAATTATTGATTTCCATCATTTCTAAACTGAGTAGGGTATTTGTATTTATCACTGAGAATATCGTAAACGAAGTGACAGTTTTGGTATTGATTAACTTTTGGGGTTTTTGTTATTGGTGCACTTTTGTGTTACAATAGAGGATATAATGTTGATCTAGGTGATGGTGAGTGGCAAAGAAAGTGTATGTGCGGGGATGAGTGTATGCTGTGTACTTATGTGGTAATTATTAGAACTATTTTAAGAGAGTTTTCAGTCGAACTGTCGAAAAAAAATACTCTCTCACGTATGTAATAACATGAAGTTGGCAAAAATATTCTCATGTATGTTTTGTAGGAGCTTGTAGGTGGCTTTGTAAAAAAAATACCGTAATCTGTATCGGTTGCTTCTACATTTGGCATTGATTTTGAATCCTCAGTATTAAATTTCGTCAATTTTGTCATTACTTTGGGACTTACACTAATGTAGGGTATTTGATTATGGATTAACTAGTCTCAGATATGTGTGTCACAATTTGTACATCAAGATTAAATGCCGAAATTGCGCATTAGGACAATAAATATAACTGAACGGCGACTAGGTTGACTTATTTTTTCTTGCAATGGATTATAAACATTTCCCCGCATTTTGTGTACACATAGTGTATGGTGTATGTAAGAGCAGCTGATATTAAATATTAACAATGATTAAAGTGGTTGTTCATCGTTGCTCTATACAGGGTGACCCAATAAAAACTTTCCCCAAAATGAAAGTGATATTTTTCCACTTTCTGTAATTTGAAATCTGTGGATTTTATTTTATCATAAAGAATGGGTAATAGAGCATCTTACCTGATTTTTTTTTGTTCATTTTGGTTGAGTGGTTCGCAAGATAGCTTCCACTGAACAATAAATCAGCAAAACAGACTTGTTCACGGAGCATCATTTTCTTAAGCATGGTTGAACACAATTGCAACATCAAAAGTAAATTATCTTAACGGTCTTACCTTTAGTTTCTATCTTCCACATGCCCTTCCTAATTTGCGATGCACTTGGTAGCCTTGGAGAGCATGTATTGAACAGCTCTGGATGTTACACGCGTTCTCCTAATTGCGGTAAATGCATCGTTTATCCGTCGTCGTAGTTCTGGTAATGTGTTTGGGGACCCTCATTGTAACTCTAGCTTTTACATCACCCCATAGTCAAAAATCTAGCGGATTTAGGACCCTGTGACCGAGGGGGACATTGCACCAACAGCCCTAATCCAATGATCCGATGGAAATAGTTCATGAAGGCGGATTCTAAACATACCAGGACCTTTTTGTTTTTTTTATGCTCCAGGGAAACCGGTTGGGCTATTGCCGTTGAAACAGACATAGATACCGTTGGTAGTAAATCGTAACCGCGAGGCGCCCGTTGTGTGGCGTAAATGGAGTGCCATTACATGAGAATGTTTAAAGTTCTCGTTCAAGAAAGACTATTGGCCTTTAAGTACAAAACTGCACTCTACAGTATGATTTTAGATTTGAAAAGCCCGCCCTGAACACAAGAAAGACAACTGGTATTTAGCACACCTGCATGCTATGATCAGATTTGACAAGCCCGGTTGCCAAAAACAATTGGTGTACTTATCATTCCATCATGAAATACCCATGGGCAATCGGTTTTGTGATCATTGTTCGTGGGACATATCTTGAAAAACGCTCAACCAAAATGAATATTTTTTTCAGGCAAGAGGCTCAATTACCCATTCTTTATTGATGTAAAATAAAATCCACAGATATCAAATTACAGAAAGTGAAAAATGACCACTTTTCATTTGGTTTCGGTGAAGTTTTTATTGGGTCACCCTGTATATATAGGATACTCAGCAGGATTTCAGTTTAATCAGGGTTCCGGTTTCCTGATAACAATGCAGGTGTATATAACAGTGTTCGTGTGATGAGTGTCCCTACACCCATCTGTCTATTGTATATAAAGTCAGTCTGAGATTGGAGATCGACCATGATGGGTTGTAAGGACTCATAGGTGAAATAACGCATCAAAACTTCTAGAAGCGAGTACTTACCATTTGACTTATCCCCCAGTCCGACACACCAATCGCGACACTTACCATGCAATGGCGTGAAGACGAATTGTTTGAAACTCTTGTAAACCACTGTTAGGAAAGAAAAAATCTCGCATTCCGTTAGTTAGAATTTAAAGTACTTTCGTGATTTATTTATTTATCTTTACGATTGGATTGAGAAAGTCACGGATCGTCACCAAAGGTTGAATCTGTAATACTGCTCCGATTTCTTTTAAAAATGGGCTCAAATTGTTCATTTTCCCCAAAAAACTGCAAACCAAATATTTGCATGTATAAGGCCCGTCGCCCACTAACATGCTGTATGATATGATAAATTTGGACTTTTTTGAGAATTTTGCCATATTGCTACGTATAATTTTTGGTATAAATGCCACAAAGTTACAATCTTGAAAGTGACCTACTTAGTGAGATAACTGACATATCAATAAAAGCTCAAACTGCATATCGGATTTCACATATCGTAGTTTCATTTACACGTAATTCAATAGCAATATAATAACGGTGTTCGATAAAAAAGCTGTTTACGCTTTTAACATATAGATCTATGTGCATCGTATCGCCTCGTGCGTGAACATGACGTTTTTCACATACAGATCTATCTGAAACGCATTGAAATATAACGGTGACATTAGCGTCGTATGAGAAAATACGATTTTTTTGGTTTCACATACAGACTTATGACTTTGTAGCTTATATCAGGGAAGAAATTGCCTTAAAATTCAACAAGGTTAAACTTAAACTTAGAATGTTTTCTCATAATGCAAAATAAAAAGTAAATTGTAAGGTTTAATTCTACAGTTACAAACATGAAACCTCCCGGGAGAATTTCAATGGCGATTCTCGAAAACGGCATTTCGTCAGATAAGACCGTGTGTGAGGTGGGCGACAAAGCATATGTCTAAAATTCAGATCTATAATAGAGATCAATGGCATTGATTATAGTCATTAATCTGATAAACAACATAATCAAATACAAGAGAGAGGGGCAAATATTTTGCAGTGAACGAGTACGCCAAGCTTCCCTCTGTACACCAGAGCTTTTCAGACAATAGATAAATGTTGTTGTTGTTGTTGGATTTTAATGGCGCCTGCAGCTACTTAGGCTATTTGCGCCAAAAAACAAAACTTATTTTTAATAGACAATATACGGACAAAGTAAAAAGAATCATAATGCAAGTGTAATACACAAGTTGCAGCTATTTCATATAACGTTTAGTACAAGAGTGCGCCAATGACAGTACACAATATATATTTAATTTGATACACGGTGCATATCAGGATCAAAATACGAAGCTTTAAGGCTCATAAAAAATAATAACAATTTAATCAGGACTAATGAAAAAGAAACGGTCTAGCGGCGTGCCAAAACTGGTAGTCCATAAACCTACAATAAACCCTACGAAAAAAAAAATCACCAGACTGGGCGTGCTGTATGTCCACACTTTAAGGGCCCGGACCCCGTAGACTACGATCTCAAGTCACATATCCCAGTCAGGCATGACCTACGCTCAACACCAAATCTGACACACACGCCAGACCAGTAAAAGAAACAAAGAACAATTATACCAAGTGCAGGTAACCCCTTAAACGCATAAAATGATTAATAAAATCAGGGGGAGACTTTCCACCAACGAGCCCTTTAAGATCCGGATTAACGCTAATGTTATTAAGTAGCGATGTTCTTTGCACATTTGTAATGGGACATTCAGTAAAAGGTGTTTGACGTCTTCCTTAACATTGCAAGGTAGAACACAGTCAATCAGGGGTTTATTCAGGAGAGCCAGTAATTGTTGAGGTAATAACACTTTCCAAGTCGCAACCGATGAAATTGAACCCCATCTCTCTGGATATTCCCCAAAATGAAACTTATGAAGGGGAGATCGACGGCTGGATTTCGCGAAGATTGGTGAAATGATAGACCCACTGATTTGCCATTCTTTCTTCATCTCAGCTTTGAAGATAGACTTGACTTCAAAAGAATGAACTGGGAGAGAGATATTAATATTGGTAGTCTTGCAGCCTTCTTGGCAGCAGTGTCAGCACATTCATTACCATAGATTAAACATGACCCGGAACCCAGGAGAAGACCACATGTATTCCAAGTTCACGTAGGCTCTTATATGTACGTTGAATTTCACAAATAATCCAATCTTATTGTCGGAATTAAATGGAAAGGTTTGAATACCACTTAAGCTATCACTCAAAATTACAACAAAAGACGGCTCAACTTCTTCCACCCATCGCAGTGCTAGTAACATGGCAGACAACTCAGCGGGTATATGGACACTCTCCTGTAGCCTAAAACCGCGAGAATACTTGAAAACAGGAATAAACAAAGCTTACACCCAACATGGAAGTTTTTGTCCACCGAACCATCCGTGTAGATTGGAGGGCAGAGCCCCACGTGGTATTTAATTCTTTGACAGCAATTTCTCGTATTTCCTGTATATCATTTATGTGTTGACATAATGCATGAATTTTTTCAGATGTCTCAACACAAATATGATCCCAAAAAGGCAGGGCGGAGGTGATAGCACTAAATAGGTCGCACTGTGGTTCTTTCATCCTGGCCTCAAACGGTACATGAGAAACTAACTTCCTCGGAATCTTGAAAAACCAGTGCTTTTCCAGTAGATCATTATAAACAATGATGAAACGCTAACCAAGGAACAAAATATAAAAGCCATTAGGTTAAAAATGACAGATAAAGACGAACATTATGGCAAAATATGGTAACCAAAAAGAAACACTGAAAAGCGATGGACCGGCTATGGAACCAAACAGGAAAAAGGGCACTGTATTTAGTGGGATATTGCGCATTGAGGCTGGTTAGTTTTGAGAATATCATCAGAATACGCTCGCGATTGTAAACGACGGAATTTGGACATGGTACCCAAGCTTCAATAAACCATCAATTTAAGGACGTTTGCAGAATGGTGATTGTTGGAAAAAATGAGCCGCAACAGGTTTGTCAGGATGACTGCGGTATATAGTGTTGATTGGTAGAATGGTTCTTGTCTGATGTCATCGGTCTCACCGACGTATTGACCATGCCACCATCTTCTACATGATCAAGTATATAGAGGGAGGCAGAAATACGAAAAGAGGGGGGGGACACCTCTATCACCTCCTCCCTTCCCTCCTCAAAAGAGACTCCCTCATTCCCCCTCACAATGACCCTCCCTTCCCTATTCCCCTTCCCCCTTCCCTTTCCCACGATCACCATCCTGTAGCCAACACTTTTCGCCCTTTCATTTGGTGGGCGGATTTCGAGGTCTTTTGGTGACATTATATCGCAAAGTATCCATGCTATGAACATGGGCAAATGTTTGCAGGTTTGTTTATACATCGTTTCCAGCCAGGCTTAATCAAGAGGCAGAGCTTGAACCCACAGGAGATGATACGGTTGACTTCCGCAGGGACAAGGATATAAGTTTGGGGTATAGGGTCTTGTAACAGATGGACCGGTGGTTCAAGAACAAATATTTTCTCAGGCTACCTATGGGGCTTCTATAATGGGGTCAGTGCTGTGGTAGAGATAGTTTAAGCCTCAGACTAGCAACAGTACCAACCGTCTCAAACTCTAACCTTATCCAATTGTATCCGCTGTCGACAAAATAGCCCACCAGTTGGTACCATCTTTTAAAATTTTGTATTTGAATGCTAGCTTGTTTCTCTGAGCAAGTATTCCTGTAAATCAGTGCTTATGTTTATCTCCCATCTCCAGCACAAATGTTTCATTTGATCAGCAGTGGTTGCTTTTACCAACATCAAGACGGTAGGCTTCATAAAATATCATGATCAGAGTTAAATACTATTCTTGTGCTTTCAATTTTCGTAAAAAAAAAATTTTTTTCAGATAATCTCGTATTAGACAGCGTTTGAATAGCCGATATGGATTTCTTCAGCAGCCTTCCTAGTAGTACAGCCTGTATTGGTACTCTGCTTATTACGTTAGGTTCTGGACTCTCCACAGAAGCACGCTTCTGCCCACCGGATTTCACTGGGCCCCTCCTAACCGTTCTTGGGAACGTGTCTTATTCAGTAAGTGTTTGTATTATTTGCTTTTAATTAAAAAATGGTATCCTCGAGATTTTCGTGGCCTTTCTGTACCTTTACTAAAAAAGGGCTTATACGCCAACTTTTTCGCACAGGAGTTATCAAAACGCCGCGTATAATAATTATAGAGCTGCATTAATAGTGGTCTGTTACATTGACTTTAGAAAGAAACTACAAACACGATGAGAGGAGAGCAATAAAGAGTTATTGAATCTATGTTCTTATACAAACCACTGTGAAATATACAGGAGATGACCCTGAAATTATAGCGTGACAGTGGTTAAGACCTGTAGATCGTATATTGTAACAAATAGAAATAATTGTCTTTCCATGGACATAATCAATCAAAAAATTCGCAAAAGTCGAAGTTTGCACTTAGGCTGTAAACACCTTTCCAAAAAGACGTAGGGGACCGTGAATTTTCTTGTATTTATTAATCTTTCCCTGGAATGGCCAGCGCAACCGCTTAGTGTTGAAAAACACAATGTGCGCTTGATCGGATTCAAACCGGCGACCTTCGTATTACTAGCACGACGCTCTGCCAACTAATTTATCAAGCCAGGGTTGGTAGAGTAGCGATCGATATTATCTATAGGTGTTAGGTCCACAAGGTGCTATTTCTTGTTGTTTGACAGCGAGAAAAAATATGTTTAAAGAAAGCACTAAAGTAAATGGAGTTTTAGTTGGACGCTGATCTTTTCTATATCACTATCACAGCAGTGAAAGGGGACGGAGTGTAAGTGATTTTAACTTTAGTCAAGCGATTGGTGGTATATTTTCTGCTTTTTTTTCTCAAAGTGGGTCCATGTGGTCGGTGATTTGGACAAACATAGAAGTCACGAAGGAAGCCTGCTTAAACAACCTGTCGAATTTGCGGCAGGCCAAAACATTTACTCAGGACGTATTGAATAGATTATGATGGTAATGTATGCAAAATTTGCAATAACACCCAACCAATATGACGCTGTGAAAATGTTATGAAAATAAAAATAATGGTTGAAAGAAACTTTGAATCCATTTGTCTTACCAGATAAATTCTTAGATGTCTTTGTTGTTAATGACTTGATTTTGCGGTTTCTTTTAGAAGTTATTCACCCGAGGATTTAAAAACACATTGGGTCAGTCCGCCCCCCCCCCATATAGTGGGCTTGGAGGATCCGTCGCAAAGTAGCACATACAGCTATAAGGTGAGACTCTTTCGAACTCAACTATTACTCTTACAATACTAGGGTTAAAAGCGGCTGTATGGAACCTTAGCACACAGGTATTCCCTACAACAAAGCTTAGACGAAACGGTGAGCGTGTTTCATTCATTGGTTGAAAGTTATCTTTTGCCCAGATACAAATAGAACCGTATATGGAAACTTTCAGACTATTCGTTTTTTAAACATTGAAATGAAGATTTCTTATCATTTTATTCAGCCAAGGAAAAAGTATTTAGGGAAATTTGTCTCCGGCTTTATAGCTGAGGTTGAAAATAACTATGTATCGTTAACTGCATTGCCAAAGCATGTTTGAAAGACGTTCGGCCGACGTCTGTCGAAGAAGTACAAACCCACCACATAGTCATGCTGAGCTGAGTCGCAATTTTTCAGCCTCTGGTACGCCGGCCTGTTGCTGTACCACCCGTACGATAAAGATGCTTCAATCTGCTGAACGTAGAGCTTTCCCCCCCCTCTCCTCTGCTGCAAACTCACGCGGAGGGCTTGCTTGTTATCAGGGAAAATACAAGGTGTTCAAACGTTTTAGACTTCTTTTATTATTTTGAGCATTTTTATCACATGTCTTGCAAATCGCTCTTCCGATCTAGATGTCAATTTAAAGCATTAATTATGTATGCAATTGGTGAAAGGCGAGTATTACCCAAAACATTGCCAAATACAAAAGTAAAGGGATTCAGTCATTGCATTTATATTCAACACTATGTCCGAATTTTACAGGCCATTTTGCAACTGGGAAAAACTAGAAGACTTGGTATTCAGTATTGACCAAAGATGGCCAAAACTATGATAATTAAAAGGGGGGAGCCCCTTTGACCCAAAGTTGCTAGTAGGGTTGCTGTGTAAATGTTTTGCCAAATTTGTTTGGGACACGAGGAAGTAAAAACTACAAAAACATATAAAACGTGTGTTATTGACAAAAGATAGCGTGGTAAGTTTGGGCTAATTGCATTTTTAACTTTCGTATCTAGTCGCTTGGATAAGTTATGAGCATCCTCCCTGTTTACGTTATTTTCTTAAAAATAACTGCAGCTCACTTGTATAACTTGTGGTATTTTTTGGAATTTCAATCCATCAAGTGAAAAAAATGAAAGTACATCATTTAGCCCACAAACTTAAGGGGTGGGTATGGGGTCTGAAGCAGTTGAACTTTGAAATGTTTTTCCTTAATTTTCCTAAATAGTGGTATATACATGTTATATATCTATTGTAGCCCATGTCACAAGTTTTAAAATCCATGAACATGTGTGGCTCTGGTTGCCATGGTACCCGTAAGGCCTCTGATTGGCTACACACTAGACACGAATGTAACTAAATAACTAAACATGCTACTGGGACGAATAGTGGGTGACATATGCAGGAGGTAACTACGGAGTGAAACCATACCGGATTTTTTCATACCGTTTTGCCATGGCAACCGGCAATCGACCAACCGCATAAATTTCATTTCATGGCGTAATTTGACTTTGGAACACAATTTTGTAAATCGTGCCTTCATGGTTCACTAGCCCTGTATTTGGCTTAATATGTGTGCCAAATACATGTTCATAGCATGTATCGATCTCTAGTTACGTTCGTTCTCGTTTTGGATTTTTGCGGTATTTTAACGAAACGAGTTATAGGCCTCGAAACATTAAGACAAATTAAGGGCCCTTTTGAGTGAAATATTGAATTATTTTTTTAAATTTTCAATTTTATAACTGAATACATAATTATTATAAAGAATCATCGAAATGTCCCTCCTTGTCCTGTAATAATTTTTAAAATAATTTTCTTAAATATCACAGGGTGAGAAAACAATAAAAACATAAAATCACTTACCCAGTGACAATTTAATTTACTTTAAATTATGGAAATGATAATTGTAAGTATTTATCTACTTCACCTATCCCAATGAATGTGTAATAGTTCTTAAATAAATCTTTTAAACCCTTGAAATTTTTCACATGATAAAATTAGGCAGATGCTGGCATTTTTGGGCAAATTTTCGCTGTCCACTACTTGACTTTTGATCAGCCATATGTCGGGAACCGAATGTCCATTGCGATCGAATAAAAGCATTTTGTAGATTACAGTCCCTACACAATTTAAGCCATTGGCATATCTCCTTTTCGGGATTAAACAATTTTTTTATCATATTCAACCGAGACCCCATACCCCCCACTTCGAATTCCGTTGATCCTATTTTATAATTTTCGAAAAAGAAATCATTGAAATAAAGCTTACCACTGTTATGTAACACGTGCGTTTTTATTTATTTGCTTCTATTTGATTTATCTTGTAATCTTTTCAATTACTTTTGGGCTTTTGAAACCAGTTTGGATTTAATGGGACCAAAAACTTAAGTTATGGATGGATTTGTATGACATGCAGGCAAGGAATTTTAGCCAGGTCAGGGGCGGCAGAACTTTATCCCTCCTTTAATGCAGATCTCAACACCTGGCTTCAAAAAAGTATGAAATTCATGGCAAGCTTTTTTTCGTCATTTCAAGACGATTAGATGAGCAATAAAAGACTTGTGACTCAGGTACTGTTATTAAGTAGGGTACAAGGTGGCACAATACTTCAAGTCTACCTCAAAACGGCACAATCATGGGTACCTGCACCACATAATATTCGAAGGGGTTCCGTATTATTTTTATATATCTTTCATCATTATCCATTGTGCTTCTTCTTTCATCTGTCCATTATAGTTATGAAAGCGGTCAGGACCGTTTTTAAACCTATGATATAGGCTCTGGACACTTTCCGGAGAAAATAACGGTCGATGAAATATATGGTTAAACCAACAGACACCTGAACAAAGGAAAAATTCAGAACCACCTCAGCCGGTACGAATGAAGAAAAAAATATAGCGAAAGAACTGATTAACTCAATACAAAAGCGTATTGTGATTGTCGAATTACCGTCTCTTGTTGGCTAATTTATCGACTACGAATCAGCCAATATAGCGATTCAAATTCATGGAATCTTTTATATTTTATTTTAAAAGACATTTAAAAATTTTGCTTTTACTTTAAAATTGTAAACAGATTAACAATTACTACCTACCCGTAACGCCAGATCAATACGTTTATAAATAAATTGAGGAAACAGCGTATAACAGATAAGGGAATTTCTAAATCTTCTACCAACCCCTTGGTTTTATTTGTTTTATTTATATAAGCGCAATCGGGGGGAGTGCTAGTGATAGCCGTAACACATAGCCTATTTAAGAATTTGTTGCTCAGAAGTTAATCTTTTCAGTTAAACTTTTGAACACTAACATCGTTGAAACAACATCCGTTAGTGCAAACCGCTGATAACTCTATATCCGGATCTTTAGTTCCTTGGTGTCAGAATCGGGGTCATATATACTGTGGAAGGGTTATTTGAACTGTCCCTACTTAAATATCCAACCTCTTATTAAATAATCATTAGACACAGATTAAAACCAGTAAATAGGATAATCTCTCAACAATGGGACCATTTCTAATCCGATCAGGCTTTCCCCAACAATAAGATTCTCTCTCCAGAAGAGTAGACCTATTATCGACTATAGACCTTGGTGTTAAACACTCCTGCACAATGAACTTTAACAAGCCTACTTGTTGTTTGGAATTAATGTAAAAAACGTAAACACTACTGCTGTAAGATATTTAAACAAAAACGAAATATATTCTAAATGTTACTGAATAGAGTATATAAAATAGATTTTAATTCTTGCCCTCGACGTAATTTAAGATAAAGAATTCAAACACACCGTTATGAAAATAATTGAGTTTTGATAAGGTCTGGGGGCCTTGCCTGTTATATTCCGACATAGCGGCTCGCCTTAAAGGCTCGCCGCTATTCTGAGTCTAACAGGCTCAACAGACCTTATCAAAACCCATTATGTTTCATAATGGTGCGCTTCCATCCTTTATCAATTAACTTAAAATTATTGAAATCTGGTGCAGATCAGTGACGTACGCCTGGGTCCAGCGGATCTCGACTGTCATTTTTTTTGGTCCGAACCGCCCACGTGAACTATGTCAATTAATATAGAGAATACATGGATAAGTGAAACTCATCAATTGAGGAGAGAGGGAAACGTTATCGTAAAATATGGTGAAAAGTAGGATTGTTATAACATTGAATAAATAAATTTTGTTTTTTTGTTAAATTATGAGCTTACCTGCGTATTTTTGGGGGCAAAGTATGAAATAGTTGAAAAGTTCGAGTGTTTCAATTTGCAACTGTGCTAATGTATTCTTCGTCAACCCAATCCACCAAGGTGTAAAAGGAATTTTAACAGTCGCCTTTATTTTATTTCCAGAGGATGCAGAGATCTCATAGACTATCTACTTAAAGAACGGCAAGAAGCAGAAAAAGGGGAATGAACAGGGAAAACCGCGTGCACTTACTGAACTCACATATTGCAAATTGTTTCGAATTTTATTAGCGGTAAATTCGACCTCTCCTTATTGCACTATGATTATATCGTATCCAACTTAACTTCCCATGTTTCTTTTGCTGCAAATCTTTGCTTCGTTTTTCCGTGCCTGCCACATCATTATACCGCCAAATATATATTACGAAGGTTGGTAAACAGATAATAAAAAACATCGAGATATTCCAGAAAAGTGGCACCCCACTTTTTTAAAACTAGTTGTTTTCATGTTTAGAATACTTACCAATGTGTTTTAGAGTCTCCCTGGAGTGAATAGCCGAAAGCAACCGTCTTTAAGTAATCCAGCAAGGCTTTCCCTTTTGAACGATTAGGAAACAGGCAGGTTCAAAACATAGTTTTGGTGGCTTTTTTTCACTTCTTTGTCATAAACTTTCGGAAAGTTATTGAAGGTGTTTGCAACAACCAATCAGTGCAAATTTATAGGAAATTGTATCCTCGGAAGTCTCTCGCATCCATTTTTTAATTCATCGTTATGGCCATATTCGAGATTTTCACAACAAATCTGTAACCTACTATTTTTAAAACATAACAGCCATTTAATTTCAACTTCAACTTCCTGTTGCGTATAGCACAGTGATATTTTTATTATAGTGGATTTCAAATTAAGTGAGAATTCTTTGCATATTTCCATGGGGTGGTGTTGATGTGAGGGTTCAAACTCCTCGGCCATGTGCAGTGGCGGATTTAAGGAAAAGGCACCCCCTGTTCAGCAGATTAAGGTGGGGCCCTTTAGCGTCAAGAAGCAACCGCAATATCGCACTTTAGTGCAGGACTAAGATAGATGTGTCCGAGGGGACCCTGAGAGCAATATTTTAGTGGGCCTGTCAGGCAGCTTGGGACACTTGCTGACATCTAAATCCGCCACTGGCCAGTGTAAACCAGGCCTTTGTTGCCATTACAAAAAACATAGTTGTGGCTATAGTTACGGAAGTTACTGCAAGGAATCGGCTTTCTGGAAACTGATAAGTTCATTTCTTACATGGCCTGTAATTATAAAACGACAACATAGTTGGCCGGGATGTCAATGAACTCAAATCCGCTTTGCGCTAAACTCTTGCAGGGCCCCCCCCCCCAAATAAAAAAAATAGTTGCGTTATGTGTGTATTGATATACGAATGCATTCTCCGATGCTTGTAAGTAATAATAATTTTGTAATAAGTGTCAAGTTGTGTCAAAATGACAACGTGTATTTAAATAATGCTGCTTTTTCATCTGAAATCATTACTCCAGTTGAAACACCTGATTGAATTTAAAGTAGTGTTAGTGGATGAAAACAAAGGACATTCTTAACACAGGCATTAATGTGCATTGATATGAGTACCATAAACCTTTTTACCTTGGCCAATTAAATTAAATCTCTTACCTTTCAGGGTGAATGGACAGACCCTAAAGCTTTTAAAGGTTATCCTCATTGAAAATCCCTTATAACAATCTCAATGAAGCACACTTTTGGTGCCTTAACTTTTGAGTTACATTTTTAGTTAGGCCTTCGTTTTGAACGCTCGTTAGTATTATTAGGTCGCCCGTTAATCTTACACAGCTGGTTCAGATACAACCATTACTGACATTAAGCGGGGCCATAGCATACTGACAGAATATACAGAGGTACAAAAACCACAAAGTAGCACAAGAAATAGAGAAGGGATGGCGATCGTCAGCCATCGCTTAACGATCGCGGAAAATTACCGTACACGGAAGCGACGATTCACGAAATAAACCGATGTGGTTCAGTTGTGTTCCTTTAGGGTGTCGTCCTGCAACACATAAGATACGCAGTGTTTGAGTCCATTGAAATTGGGTTTTACTGTTCTACTTATGTGATATTACAAACACTGCTTGATACAGGAATATGGCCCAAGCTAAATATTTAAAAGTGAAGCATTTTTCTGATATAACAGCAATTATTTTTTATCATCATTATGGAATTGTTGCTATGATTTTGGGTTTTTGAAGAAATTGTATACATTATATTAATATTTTTTAATATTATGTATTATTTGTAATGCGCAATTAGGCTTCCGTGTATATTGTTGCTTAATATAATGTGCTGTTTTTATTTTTATTATTATATTTAGCCGATCCTGTCAAACATTGTAAAAGGGCTCCGAAACTTAAACAAAGTGGACACATTTTGCTGGTGATGGTGCATGACTATAGGCGACCAATTTTGTGCAAGTGTTGACCTGGAGTGTTGAGCGTTGTGCACTAACAGCACAGTAAGTATTCCAACAGATGGAATGTTCTGGGGCATAATTACTCGTAATTTTTATGTTGTCGTTCGACCTAATAATTAAGGCTGGGCTGTAACTCTATACAAATCGTCACATCTGTAGTCCGAGACCCTACACATTTGATATTTAGCGAGTGAAACTCCGTGCATTATACAGGGTGGTCCTCAGAAAATTTACACCTAACTATTTGTACCAAGAACTCAAAGTAAGTATCACATTTGAATAAATTTAAAAAGATCTTAAACCACTATTAATTTTCAATATTTTTAATGTAGACAGCAAACTCGATCGGTTCCTTAGGTTTGAAGAAATAAGCGATTAATGTACACATGTCAATGGACACTCCCTTCCAAGTTTGTATAAAGTGATTCACACAGAACAGGCGAGAAATAATCATAATGCTTTCAAATTTTAGTTCTTAAGTGGTAATCCTGTTAAAGCTTGATCTGTCGATATGTGGCACATTGTTATGTCTTCTACTTTGTCTTGGATTTAGAAGAGAAAACTCCGTCTGATGGCGGCAATGTTCTGTAAAGTTCGCCTTCGCCTTCCACAGCGACTCTTGTTCAAAGTTTTGACTTGTACCCGTTTCCCGGTACTTCTTAACATTGTTTCAATATTGTCTTCTTGCAAGAGGATTTCTATTGAATTTTAATCTAAATTCCTGTCTGATCAGAGTAATGTTATAACCAGTTTTTGGAATATCTGAAACCAACAAATGCCCTTTGTATGGGCGACAAATGTTAAACAACCATCTTGTCTCGTGCCAGTAATTCTTTAAACGTGTGGATTGTAGATTTTTGAATACACCTCAAACATGCCTTTATTATTTTAAAGGTAGAATCCACCATCTCTTGGAATAAGGATTTCTAATTTGAATAAAATTGTGAATAATCTCATTGTTTTTACATTTTAATCCAATTGTTAAAGTATTGATTAAACTCTCAATTCATTCTATGCATTGCCACCACCCTAGTTCAACTAACCTATTTCACATTTTCTTTCTTACTATTTTTTATTGGTGTTGTTTTCTAATAAGATGATCATTCTTGTTATTTACCAGGTTTTATTTTTCTTGTTGAATTTTTGTTAAATTGTCACGGTAATTGTTTATTACTAATAATATAACACGAACAAACTGGCATGAACCACAAAATATAAAGCAGGCCATTTTCTGGGGAATGAAAAGGAATACAGCTTGAACAGATAACATTGAGTAATCAGCGGTATTTAACATCAAATCTGCATTATTGTGAGCAACCTTGGAAGGAAGTGTCCATTGACATGTTGTTTACATAAGCGCTCATTTCTTCAAAACTACTGATCCGAATCGAGTGATGATTATATTAAAATGTTAAAAAGTAGTTGGGTTTAAGATTCGTTTTAAATTTCGCAAATGTGATACTACTTTTTGAAAAGTTATGGTCGCCTTAGGTAGGGTTTTTGCTAATTCGTTCTGAGGAACCCTGTAATTATACCCCTAACTGCTTGTAGAACAGTATAGCAACAAGGAAAACCTTTGCTTCTCGTCCGTAGATATACGATAGTTTACATAACGCGAAGTAAATAGACTGCCTTGTACTATTCCTAACGTCCCTAGAGAAAATTGACTACCAACCTGACGATCACCGCAAAAAGGGAGGTAGCGTATTTTTCATTTGATCTAGGGGCAATTTCCCCCTAAACAAGGCAGGAGTACTCTCCGTGATTTTTTCAAAAGTGCAAAAGAATGCAGTTAAGGGACGTTAGGAGTATAACATGTGAGTCTGAACATCAGACATATTATGTATGTAAACTACTAAATAATGTTCCCGTCCCTAGAGGGAAAAATTGACGTTCACCGCAAAAAAAGGAGGTAGCGTTCTTTTTCTTGTTAGATCTAGTGAGAAAACTTTTCCCCTAAAACCAAGCGCAGGGGTCACGCCTGATTGTTTTCACAGTGACTTTAAACTTGCAGTGGGACGTTAGGCATAGAAAAAATCTTTTTAACGTCGAGTCATTTTTGTCAAGTACATCAGAAAACATCGCGGTCTCAGTATTGTAGATTGCTCACTTTCAACATGGATATTATTTTCAGGTGTTACAATATCACAAAAGGCACTTGGGTTTTTGTATAAACTCATTGGGGATTCATAATGATGAGAAGGGAGTTGGGGAAGAAACATCTCAAGTTTAAGCCAGGTAAAGCAGGACCATATTAAAACCGCTTAATCTTTTATGCAACGGTAGGTTGTATTTTATAAACCATTAATAAAAAAACGTTTAAAATGATTCTTAACAAGAACTGTTTCAAACCGTCTTAAACGGTAAGAGGTTTTTGGTTTCCTTGATATGGAACATGGACGAAATATACTCCCACACGCACACGCCACAGATATAAGTATAAGCCTTAATATCTTGCATATCTGTCATTCATTCTTTCACGCTGAGCAGAAACTTCTGGATAATAGCTTTGGGAATTCTCACCCACTCTTTGTAAAGTCTTTCATTTAGTTCCTGAAGTGTTGCTGGTGGAAATGGACAAATGTTAGAATCATGCACACATCGCCCAAGTTCATCCCAAAGGTATTTAATGGGTGAAAGATCTGGTGACCTAACTGGACATGGGAGACTGGACATGGGAGACAAATTAACGATGTGGTTGTGGTCTGGCATTGTCTTGCCGGAAGACAAGGTCTCCGTTTTCTCTTATTGATGGAAGAACTACATGTTTTAAAATTTAATCAATGTAGCGTTTCGCAGTTAATGTACCAGTTGTTGTTATGAACCATATGTAAGTCCTTACGATGTACAACCACCACCAAACCATCACCGATCCTCCACCATACCTGTCATGTTCCTTAATGCAGATGTCAAGGAACCTCTCCGAAGGCATAGCCTGTAGACTCTGATCCATTCATCATTGAAGTCCAAGCAAAGCCGACTTTCATCAGTGAACAAGATATATTATCCCTTTCACCATGCCAGGCGACGTTGAGCATGTTGCAGTCTTAGTAGTGGTTTATGGGACTTCAGGTTGACATAAAACGGGCGATAATGAATCAAATTTGAGTGATTATTAAATTTTGCCATAATTGTCTATATCTTAGTAGGAGTAAACCTATCCCATTTAGCAATAACAACGAAGACACGATTATCTCTGAAGACACGATTATTTTTTTTTGGGGGGGGGGCGGTTGTCATGGAAATGCTTCTCTCAGGAATTTTGAATGTTGTCTTTTTGTGTATTACTAAATTTGCACCAGATAAGTGTACAGATATTATCTTGCCATTAATCGTGTGAGCAGCTATAAGCTCACGTTTATCATCTGGTTACTGTTGTTATGATTTCGTTTGCTGCAAGCGATTCAATAGCATCTATACATGTACTATATTTGAGAACGGCAAAGTAAATTGACTGCCGTGGGACTCAAATCGGCAATGCTATACTAATATTTTTTCTCCATAACATCTTCACAGAGCATTTTTTGGATGAGACAGGCGATATTCTCCAGCATCCAAACAGCTACCTCCCGTTCTCTGCCGGTCGTCGGGTGTGCCTCGGGGAATCTTTTGCCAAGGCCGAGATCTTCTTATTATTTTGTTGGCTTTTGCAACAGTATACGTTCTCTAAAGAACCAGGACATGAAGAATCTGTAATTAAAGTGGATTTTTCAACACCTGTTTTTCACCAACCCAGACCTTTCAAGATTATAGCCACTAAAAGGTTTTAATGATCGAACTCTTGTAGTTTCTTTTAAGCCATTGTAATTTGTAATACATATACTGCAGCTTGTCTTAAAGAGTACTATCGGAAACTTCTTTTTTGTTCATGAAATTTTTAAATTACATGTGAAAACGTATATTGAAAAATCGAGCAAACACTGGATGGACACTTTGTTTTTGGGTAGTCTGCAAAAATTGCAGGAGATACATAGAGCCTTCTAATCCACATTTTGTGTTCCGTCCGTGTTATGTATATGGATTTATGTTTAAGTTTCAGTTATCCTTTTTCAAAGTGCATGGACACCTCAACTCCAATTGTCACCAAACTCAATTCACAGGTGCATCATGTCATTGTAGGGTTAAAGGTCACATACCAAGGCCAAAGGACATTAGAGATCAACTTGTGCAGAGAGTAAAGGAACGTTATGTTGTAAAGATATTTTGGGGGATTTGTGGCAAGTCAATCAAGCATTTATAGTCTGATTTTTTATTCCTGTCAGTAAACGCATATTGTCGATGGTACGAATTAATGTGGAGGGGCTGTGTTGAGACCAAAAACTAAAAAGCCGTATTAAAAGCTGAAATGCTAAACTTTGTTCAACAGAGTAAGATGCTTTAACTCATTGTACATGAACTTTTTGTATCGAATTTATAAAGGCTTCATACCAGATTCAATTGAACAGATTGTCGTAAAGTTTGAGACACGCTATCGATTCCTTGTTTGGTGTCAATCAAGAACGGATAAAGTGTCATGAACATCAAGGCTGGGTGAAGAGGAGGATTAGGCCACGTAGATATTGTACTTTGTTATGACTGACCAAAACTCTAAATAACTTATATAGATAAATGATTGGACCAATTGGATAATTTCCTGGAATAAGACAAATAAATGTAAACGATTTTTTAATATTCCTTATTGACGTAAAATAACTTTGGCTGGTAATAATTACTTATTCATATCATTTTCTTATGTTGAATGCTTCAGAGTTTGTTCAAGTTTAGCGTTTGGAATTTATGCAGTGCATTTGCCTTGTAACATTTGCTTCGTGAGAAAAGGGACATTTTATAATTATGGCCTTAATCTGATCCGGTATCGTGACATCGAATTTCTATTGTATTGGTTGGGTAAAGCATACGACCTCTCAGAACAAATGGAATCGTCGACACGCCCCGAAAACTTTTAATGAACTGACAGGATAAAAAATAATTTTGGAACGATCCATCCTTGTATTGCCTTGTCAATTTCCTGAGCAGGCGCATTCGTCTCTAGATGCATATGAAACCTTTGTTTGCTCCACGTCTTGCGTTCTCAGCTTGAGGATGCAAATGCGGAATGACGTTCCATTACAGGTCTGTGTAAGGTCCAGACTTTCTGGTTCCGGTGTGAAAGCAGATATAGTCCGGCGGGAGGCACAGTCCGGGGCTCCATAGACGATAACGGAATAAAGCGTGAAACTAATGTTACGTGAAGAGTCAACTGAATCGATTGCTCTATTGTTCACCATTGTACCCGGACTATGAGTACGCCGGACAATAATTACTTCTACACCTGTGTTAGATTCTATAAAGCTACTAATTAAAATGTGATTTAATAGATCATGGTGACAGACTCAACTTGTCCTCAAACTCTCATTTATTCTATTTATGATGGTGAAATGCATTTTAAAAATTGGTAATAATATCTGGAAGAACACAGCCAACAAGTTACGAAAAATAAAATGAGTGTTAAGTAACAGTAAATTGTTTTTAAGCAGAAGTAGTGCATGATTTGCTCTTGTTTTCTGTGCGTAGAGTTATTCCTTTACGCTATTTCCTCACTGTTGTAAGATCTGGTACACCCTGTGGCTAACTGTGACGAACCTCCGGGAATCCTGGTCACATCTTGCTAAGTCGTGATTGTGCTCCTGTTTGAGTTAAACCCCGGTTTAACAGGTGCATCGCGAAAATAGGCGACACTAGTGGTTCGATCGAATCGCCATATATTACACATCACTCTTCAGTAAAAGTACTATTCGAATCTGAACAGATTACAAATTCAAAGATTAGAAGTACACTTCAGAAGAAATGTAAAGGATATAAAGATGTGTAACATAATAGTAGCGGAATTTTCGATGCTTCCGCCGCTGACAACAGACTCACCCTCTCACAACCACTCACAATCGCTCGCCCACCTCTCCTCCAGCTCCCGCCTACCCACCCACAAACCCACACCCCTTGGACCAATTCCGTTGTCTGATAGGAGCGATACTCTGTAAGTACGGTACAGTAGGATCTGACTCTTATTAATAAAGTTTGTTTGCGTTTACCATTGGGCCACGGGTGAAAAATGCCCATTACGCTATTGATATTCAGTAAATCCGCCCTGTATACAAAGGACAAAGCACTTCAGATTTTTTTATTTGGAAGTAGAGATCTATTGTTATTGCATATGCAGTTGAAAAGTTGAATACAAGCAATTGGAGAAGTCGGAAGTAATGATTAACACTGATAGACAAAGTCATAACTCTATACCAGACAAGTTCAAACGTCACGTCTCTATACGTAAGGCATAACTGAGGTAACGGCAACAGGGACACAGGATGATGACTGCAGGAATTCTTGCTGAGCGGGGTATTCAATTCATTGTCCCCGCCGAACGAAGTTCGGGAGGGACTATAAAATGGGCTCCGTCCGTATGTCTGTATGTCCGTATGTATGTCCGTGATAAAAATGTTAACCCTGGAACATCAGTTTGGGCATATCTTTTTTTTCTGGATGAGCTAGAGTAGCCAAACTTGGGTATATTGTAGGAGGGGAAACCCCCTACTAACCATGCAATTCATACCCCCAGGGTCCTCCCCTGGGTCTGTCAGGGGGTAGGGGAAAAGGTCAATATTGCACAGAAAATGTCAACATTGTGGCCATATTGTGTACGATTTATCTGGAGTTCCGTGAGGGCTACGATGATGTTACTTGGTGGAAAGAAGCGGGTTGATGAGTTCTCGACCTTATTAGATTTTGGGTTTAAAATATGCTAATTATCTAATTTGCATAATTTATGAAAATTTTCCCGCAAGGCTTGTGTACAAGTTTTCTGGAGTTCCATAAGGCGTATAATGGTTGCAACTTGGTGGAAGGAAGCGGACTGAGGAGTTCTCGACCTGATTAGATTTGGGCGTATTTCGGGCAAATTAAATATGCAAATGAGCTAATTAATATGCAAATATCAGCGTAATTGCTAGGTTGGGGGGGAGTATACCATAACAAAGGTATTAACATTTGTAGTACCCATGTTTTCATTGAAAGTTTTTTTTTTTTTAGTTCTGGTTGTTATACGTGGGTCAGTCTTTTGGTTTGCCAGCCTGTTTACATTTCTTGGAAAATGTGAAAATACGTAAAATTCGGTGTTTCGTCCCTTTCCAGAACCCACATGGGTCCCAAATTTAAAATGTAGTCACATGATTTTTTCAAAAATAGTGTTGCCAAATTGAATAAATTATCAATATTTTTTATAAATTTAGTTTTTTTTTTTTGATTTTCAGTGATTTTTTGCATTATGATTTAAGATTCTTGAGTCATTTTACCAAAAGGTAACCGTTTTTTCAAGTTATTTTTGGCGAGCTAGTGGTGGCCAGTAGTGTAAAATCCCTTTTTATCCTTAGCTGTGATGTTTTATTCTTTCTGTGACGGAAAATGCTCAAGCTGTATAGGAATGTTCACCGTACCGATTATCATGTTAAATCAAGGATGTTTATAATTTGTATAGGTAAAAGTGAGCTTAAATTTATCATTAAAAGGATAAAATAATTGGGCGGATAAAATTGCACATTTTATATGCTTAGTAGGGGAGACTCGGGTAATCCCAAACGCAACGATTTCGCTATATTGCGACAGGAGGGAGACCTGAGAGGGAGACCGTGTTACCACCCAATGGTGTTACTTAAAACGTAAACTGACCAATATGAAAATCTCGCACATTCAGTGAAATTTAATGTTCGGAACATATATTTCTGGATGACATATCACATCTACAAGAAGAAAGTGAAAGGGGTTTAATACTTAATAGGACCAGGGTTCCTTCACGTACGACAGGGGGCACGTCCATGACGATATTTATGAAAGTAACGGGATTACAATCTTTACCTGGTTTGGGGTAATCCCGAGCGGTCGTTCGGGATTACCTGAACTACCCGTTTCCATGGCAATCAATATAGGCGTGTCAATTTAATCTACTTAATTTGAAACTATCATCGAACTTTTCAATATTCATTATTATTATTATAACTTTATGTTTGCAAGAAACAAAAATTGCTATTTTTGTCCCAAAAGGGGCTGCCATTGAAAAACCACGTTCGCGATTAGCCGTGAGGTGTGGGGTAATCCCGAACGACGTCATCTTTTTGTTTTGATCATAACGTCTTTTCTAACAGGTTTGAGTTAAGAACAACATGTGCATAGTTAGAGTTTTGCTTACACTTTTTATCGATATGGTTATCTTTACCAAACTTTGTTTTGCCATGGACTTATATTGGCTTCAGTCGAATGGTGTTCAGCATTTCCCGACTTACAAATTAGAACAAAGCTGAGAACTATACTACGGAACCGTTTAGTATTGGAGGTCTTAATATCTGAAAATCAACATTGAAGCTGATCTTATATGGACTGGAGCCAGCATTTTATGATTAAGTCCTACCCAATTAGAAAACTAAAATATTTCCTCTCACAACTGTTATAATACCTCCATTTTGTGATGACAATATTATTTTCTCAATTTTATTTGAGAAAAAGATTTCTCACGGGAAAGTACTTTGTTTATGATAAAAAAGAGAGCAGGGGATTCTCTAGTGTTGTTTGTGCAAAATGCACCTGTTATTTACTAGATAGATTGTGCAAGAGAAGTGAATGGGAATTCCCCAAAATGTAAACTTAGAAACCGAGTCAACTTGTTTATGCTTTGAGATGAAAACATGTTGAAAAATAGGTAATTCCCCATGAAATTATAAATGTGAAATGATGCAATCAGGTGATGTAATTTTTATGAAATCTGATTTGACAGTGCTAGGTTATGTTTATGCATGATGCTGTGGTAATATCTATTTTAAGACTTGGGAACTTTGTGAAATGATTGTATAAAGCAGAGTGGCGAGAGGTTAGATTTGCCAGCAGCAGTTGTAATCAGGAGCTATACAGTATAGTTATAGCTAGTTTATATCTACAATAATGGTAGATTTATGCTTCACATAGTGCCAGGATTTATTATATTTTCAATTCCACGTGATCAGAGTGCTATAATTATTCTACTGTCGTCTTGGAGGCCAAAAGTGCTGGGAATCAAAATAGGATTCCAAATTGTGGACAGTAGAAATCGTGGTGATTATCTATCTTGGACTGATATACTGGGGATTATGTCGTCGAGGACTTATTTAACCTTGTCGTCTTGAACTGCTGGACAAAAGTTAATCTTCAGGACTGAAATATTCCCATGGAATATTACCTGAGGAGGTTTAAGTGTGACTTGTTGCCATGCTGTCATTTTGGAGTCTTCGCTGTGAGGACATATCATTGTTGAACTGCAACGCTTCTTGAGGACTTGAAATACTAAGTAACTTATTTTATAAATCATGTAAAGTTGTTATTGTAATTCTGTTTTTGGACATACCAAATTCTTGAACCAAACCAATTAAAAATCATTAAATCTGTTATATTATATAAAATTTAGATCACTTGTGCACAAGGCTCATTTATTTGTGTTTGAAAGGTATTTCTGACCTTTGACGTCTACGAGACGTCATATTAGAATTGGGGGCTCGTCTTCGGGAATTGAATTGAGATAAATTTGAGCCTTATTGTTCAGAATTTACACATTAAAAGTGTGATTAACATTGTAAACATTGTGCACATTTTGGCATACAAAACTTTGTGTGTATTACATGTACTACTGCCTATAGTTTGGTCCAAGTTAGTAAATTTTAGAGTGCAGTCAAAATAGAGTTTAATCCAGAAGAGTTTATTGGGCAAATAACTTGGGAGAAGTTTGATGAGCTGAGAAAGCCTGAGCTAATGAAACTAGCCAAGCATTTAGGACTTGAGGCAAAACATGCCATGAGAAAACAGGTTATAAAAAACAACCTCATTAAAACTTTAGTCCAGGAAGATGTTTGGGATGAATCCAAAATTTCAGGAAAAGAGTAACAATCTTCTTCACTTTGAGAAAATTGCCAATACTGAAATGGCCCAAGGATCCTTGGACCTTGTTGCTACAGTCAGTGTTCATATGTAAAGCCCGAGAAATATATTCATCCATGTCATTAGACAGATGTATGATTATGACGAGGTTAGCAGGCATTGCTCAAATCATATTAATTGGTGCCAGAGGCATTATAGACAAAAATTCAGGTCTTGTCAGAGAAAGGATGATCACACACCCATGTTGAATTTGTCCCTGTAAATAGCATAAAATGTTTTTGATCGCTGGCTTCTCACTCAAAAGAAGTTGGGCAAATTTTGGGCTAAACTTAGGGAGTTGATGTTAGTTAAGAGTTTAAACCGTGTCTAATCCAAGATACAACACATCTGATGAAAACAAATGACAGTTGCCTGAAGCATCCATAAGGGCGCGACACATGCTTTGAGCACATAAGCGCAGTAATACTAGAAGGCCTAGCCAAGAATTTACTAGGTACCCAAAACCAATACAACAATATGTTGGTTTCTACAAATGCGTCTCATGGTTAGCACTCAGGAGGGGAATCCCAGCAGGTTCCCCAGGAAAAGGGGAGTAAGAAAGTATGGTGCTACTCAAAAGCATGGGACGGACCAATCTCATTCACTGCAATCATGTAAGAATTCCAGACATACCAGAGTCACGACGTCGTTTGTGGAGCTACAATGAGGGCTATCACCCCCAAAAAGGAGGGAGCCACAAAGTGAGTCCAAACCAATAGGTGTGCAGTTGAGGTCAAAAGTACCTTCTTTCCTGTTTCAAAAACAAGAAATCCCACAAAAGTGAATTGACACGAAAAATAAGGGATGACTTTAGGGGGGGTATTGGGTCTGCATTTGTTAACAATTGTTCCATTTACAAAATGAGATAAATGCAATGGCTTAATTGGGTAGATTGTAATCTACCAAAATGCCTTTTATTCGATCAGCAATCGACAATTCGGTTCCCCGAGATAGGCTGATCACAGTGAATCAGTGTCTGCCGAAAGTTTTGCCAAAAAAAAAAACGCATAGTCTCCTACACTTTATCATGTGCAACATTGTAACTTTGGTTATTTTTTTAGACCTTATTAAAGTCTTTAATAACGCCATTTGAACGCCGTTATTTTGCCTAAGTCGAAGTACTCAATACTTATACTATTTTGTCCATAATTTAAAGTAAGTATTAATGTACTGGTACAGTGATTTTTTTATTGTATTTTATTGTTTTCTTCTCACCCTGCGATATTTAAAAAATTATTTTAAAAAATTACTTCCACAGGACATGGATGCAACCTTTTGGTGATTCTTTCATTAATAATTATGATAATTTCATTAAATGAAATTTTAAAAAAAAATATCCATATTTCACATCAAAAGTTCGCCCTCATTTTTTGTCGAACATGTTTCGAGGTCTATAACTCGTTTTCGTTAAATACGGCAAACAACCAAACCGAAAACGAACGTAAGACAAGAGAACTGTACATGTGCTATCCACATGAAATTTGGCACAGCATATTCAGCACATATATGGCTAGTGAACCATGATGGGGCCGATTTTCAAAATTTTTTTCCAAGTTCAAATTAACACAATGAAATTATGTTATTGGCCGGTTGTGCCATGGCAACGGTATCCAAAATCCAGCTTCATGTTCACTGCGTATTAATCCCCTGCACATGCCACCCCAGTTTCGTCCCAGTAGCTGGTTTAGTTATTTATTACGTTTTTTCTAGTGTTTAGAGCCAATCATAGGCTTAACGTGGGTGTACCATGCCAACCAGAGCAAAAATTGACATGAATTTTAAAACTTTTGTGACATGGCTACAATATGATTTGTACATGTACTAATACCACTATTTAGGAAAAGTTAGGAAAAATCCATCAAAGTTACGTGCTTCAGACCCCATACCCCTCCCGTAAGCCTCTGGTTTTTGGAGGGATTATGTGTCAGCTTTCATTGCTAGGTTTAGATCCAAAACCATTAGAATCATGCGGGACACGTGTTGCACGCAGTACTATGATTGGAAGATGCACTTTCCATTTGATATTGAGAGTTCCACAGGACTAGTGCATTGATCAAGGGATTATGGCTTTGTATTAAGTGTTCCTCTTCACAAATGAATTTGAAATCAGACTTGGTTTTCTGGAAACTGGTCCACCAAATTGGTGTTAGACAAGAACTCTCCTCCCCATTAAAGGGTATCCGAATGTTGTTAGGGAATGATTTGCAGGTGGGGAAGGTACTTTCTCCCCAGATCCCATAGTTTCCCAGGTGCCCTGTGGATACAGTGGATCAATTTGATGAGGAATAACATTTTCCCAGCACGTGCAGTAACTAGGTCCAATACCAGAAAGCCTCCCAGGAAAACAGTGAGCAGTTGATCCACGAGTCACAATACTCATCACACATAGGAAGAGCGCCGAGGATGACTTGGTCCCCATTTCGAGTGATATTTTCTTCTTCAAAATTGGAGGAATTTGGAGCATCACTTCTCTTCTCTTCGAGGAGACTAAATTCCTTGTTAGTGAAATCCAGCCCCTGAGCACCAACAAGTGACCATAGCTGGTAAACAATGAAATCCAGCCACTGAGCATTATAGAGTTAGGCGACTGTAAATGAAACCCTTTAAAGAGCCATGACAAGCTGTAAATGATCAGCACAATGACCCCCAGCAACTTGTAGGAAAAAATTTAGGGTGAGAGGGGCAATTGACGGCAACAGAAGCCTCTCAAATTCCTGTATGTATTCTGCAAGCAAATGGTGTCCTCATGAGATAATGTCGGCCACAGATGCACATGCAGATGAATTAAAAATGGAAGGTTGTGCGACAAATGTGTAGTGCCAAAGGTATACCAAGTGAAGTGATAGGCATATCCCATGATAGTATATTCCCTGGCAGACCTTAGTGTGAGAAAACCGACACTGCCAGGATTTAGGTGTCATATTTGGTGGCCTACACTCAGAAAAGAATTGTCTGATTAATTGTAGACTTGTCACGCTCAACACATGTCAAATGAGTGGCAAGCCGCAATCAGAAAATTCCTACTAACTCGCCTTGCAACCAACACAGCAGTTTGGATAAGCCATTTAGATAGGTGTTAATATATTGCGTAGCGACCAGTTCAAAGACGTCAGGAACTCAGTATTTACATGATCTCATCATGTGTGCTTCCACCACAAGATTCCCTGAGGCTACACCTTTGAGAAATATTAGGGCACAGAATATAGTTAATGCACTATAGCAAAGGGTTTTATCAAAGCACCCCATATAGGCCTACTTACCAAAATAATTCTTTGACAAGGTCAAATGTCATGTCAGGTTTGTTCCAACAGTGATGGACTCATTGGAATTTCGCCAGTACATTCTTCAACATACCACCCAGAATCCCAGGGGGCCCTAGAACTACCACCAAACATTGGAAACGATGAAATAATTTGAGAGGGATTGGGAGGGAAAGTTCATCTCCTGTAATTATTTGCAGGAATTGAGGCTGTACAATATCTTAGGATTAGTCCATTTGAGTTGGTTTTGTGTGGTCACAAAGTAAGGGGCCCATTGAAATTACTGAGAAACGGTGGTTTGTGTTAAAATCCTATGTGAATTCGCTAGGCTATGTGTCTAATTCAGACACTGGCTCCAAAGAGGCCACAGAAATTCCAAACAAATCTCAACAGAGCCAGCCCAAAATGAAAACATGGTATGACAAAGATGCCAGAAACAGAGTATCCAACTAGGTTGACAAAGTTTTGGCACTTTTTCCAATAAAGAGCGAATTCTTTGCAATCCAAGTATTCTGGACATATGAGAGTGAGAACACAGTGAACCTTGACTATTTGATCAAAACAACCCAGGTAAGAATAGGTAAAACGTCGACAATTATGTCACATAACTATGGCTCAAGAGTACGATGAAAGATTAACTTAAAGCCTGCGTGTGTGCGTCAACAGACCTACTGCAACACAGAAAATGATTAGGGTGTCAATTGCAAAATTCTGACATCCTTGCCACGTTAGACAATGAACTAGGTCACCTACCAGAAGGTCAACAAGGTGAATTGAAAGGAGTTACTTCATGAGTGGGGAAAACATATTCCTGATTTACCCAGTGAGACACATATCATAACCCATGACATTGAGGAGTGCCTCCGAGCCTGTAACGCAACATCCTTATAGGGTGAATCCAATCAAGTTGCAACATATCAGAAATGAGGTGAAGGACATGTTAGACAATGGAATAGTAGAAAACAGGAGCAATAGTGAATGGAGCTCCCCATGCATTCTGGTTCCCAACCTGATGGTTCATCCGTTTTGTCACAGATTCGGAGGAAAATCAACCTCTGTTCCAAAACCGAATCATATCCGATTCCACGGATTGATTGATGATGGCATAGATAAAGTGGGGAATGCCAGATGTTGTTTAACAACTTGATTAAGGGGGTATTGTCAAGTTCCCCTCACTGACCGTGCCACAAGAAATTTTTTCACATCCACCTTTTGTACCCCCGATGGCCTATACCAATACCAAAAGCTGGCATTTGGTCTCAAAACTCTGCCGCCACTTTCAAGATTAGTGAAACAGAGTAGTTGCGACATAGAAAATTGTGACGCTTTATTTGTGATAATTCTCCTTCAGTGTACAGCGAAACCGGGAAGAACACATGAGACAGCTCCATCAATCGTTTTGAGAAATTATCCTCAGGCAGTTTTCACTGTGAATCTGTGAAAAGTGAAATTTTTGCCCAAAATTGTTCTTTTTTCAAAATTAAATACTTGGGCATGTTTGTAGGACAAGGCCAATTAGCGCATCACAGTCAACGTTTGAAGCATTGAGAAATTCCCCACACCACAAGCAAAGAGATCTCATGCGACTGCTTAGGTATCGTATTACAGAAAATGCTGTCCAAATTTCTTAGAAATTGCGTGTCCGCTGACCAACCTTCTAAGAAAAACGCAAATTTGTGTGGGTCAGAGCAATGCCAAAAAGCGTTTTGAGAAAATCCATCTAATTTTGATAAATGCGCCAGTTTTGATTGCGCCCAGACTTTCAGAAACAATTCAAGTTGGCAGTTGATGCCAGTGGTGTAGGCTGTGGTGGAGTTCTCATGCAAGCAGATGCTATCTTCAACGCAGAGATGCCAGTGATTGTTACCCAAAATCTGAAAAAGTACGTAAATTTTGAATAAAAATTGACCCAAAACAGGCTGAAAATAAGTAAAAATGCTGAAATTTATGCAGTCAAAATTCACAATTTCAGATAATCGGGCATCTCTGTCAGTGCAACGTTAACTTTCATCGAACTTGGGCCAAAAATCGACGACGGGCAAAACTTCAGTAACTCCATCTCGCGTGTTTTTCTTGTATGCTTCATGATGACGTGCTTGCAACCTGCCTGTTACAAGTCAAAATTATATATTTTTTTGTTTAACCACTCATGACTTTGACTTGACGGCCTTTCAATTTAATGTTATGTTTTGAATACCAATTTATCCAGTGAGCCGTTGTGGGTGCCGTCCACCGCCATTGCTGTCATGTTGCCGTGTCTTTAAGTATAAATCGTGAGAAAACCAGATTTGAAATTCACTGGGTTTTAAATCTTGGAGCTGTTTTTGTTAATACTTTCATTGCTGAGAAATAAGTATCGTGTTTGTTGCAAAAAGTTGCATTTGTCGTAATTTGTCCCTATTTTCATAAAGGTTACCTTGTTGGTGGTTAAAGAGACATGAGGAGATTTTCCAGAAATGTAATAGATGATTGAGTAGTTTTTGTCGTGCACGACAGCAATTCAAAGCATGGTTTCTATGGGGAACGATTACATAGCAGGCAAGTCCAAACGAGGTTTGCAGTTTTTTTTTTTTTCTTTTGCTCCTGTTTGTCCCAACAAACCTTCGAAATGTACTCGGTAGGTGGTCTACAACCGATCAAGAAGTGAAATTTGAGAGAAATTCGTATCCTAAAAATCTTCCTCCTGTCACTTTTACGTATACCTAAAATATCAATTGATTTTTTTTTTTTATTCACGTTTTTAACATGCCATTAAAAAAACGCCATAGAAATTAAATAAAAAATGACTAACGTTTGTAGGACTTCCATCGATTGTTTGGATTGGTCTTTATTCCATTTTTTAAAAAAGAAATGCCTCCTGAGACTTAAAAGAATGTCTTTACGCGAGTGTCACAAACACCAACATGCATAATAGGCTTTTAACTCTGAGCGGGTGATCGCCGTCTGTAGACTTCGAATCAACCACACATTCACTTTTTAGATTACATCGCCCCAGGGAACAATACTGGGTCCCCTCTTTTTTCTCACATTAATTAATGCCAAATGGCATCACATCTAAACTGAGACTGTTCGCCGTTGATTGTCTGATGTACAGGTCAAGTTCCACCATCGATGACTGTGCTAGCTTACAAAAAAATCTTGATCTGCTTCACAAATGGTCAAATGATTGGCAAATGCTGTTTAATAAATTATGGACAAATGTCATCGGATAAGGTTAACTCGCCGTCAGAAAATCATTGATGTCCAATATCATCTGGGAGGCAGCCAACTCACTTTAGTTAGTGAATATCCCTACCTTAGCCTATCATTTTCATCTAATATGTCCTGGCAGAAGCATATTTCCAAAATAATCAACAAAGCTATTAGAATGTTGGGCCTCCTACGGAGAAACCTGAGGAATTGTCCAATTAGGCTCCGTGAACAGGCATACATAGGCCTTGTCAGACCTCACTGAGAATATTGTAGCACAGTCTGGAGCCCATACACCACAAAATATACCGCCGAACTATCCAGCGTCAAGCAGCCAGGTTCGTTCTGCAAATATACCGGCGTAGAGACAGCGTCACTTCCATGCTGCAACAGCTTGAGTGGAAATCACTGGAATGGAGAAGAAACGCTGCTAGCTTGACCTTACTGTATAAAATCAAACATAACTTCGTCGCTATCAATCCAACTGGCTACCACACTCCAATGATCAAGAGCAACACCAGGAATTATCACCCAAGTAAATTTAAGATAATCACCAGTCGTACACAGCTCTACGGGAACGCCTTCCCAAGAACAGGTCACCTGTGGAACTCCCTCCCAAGTGCGGTACTAACTGCACCCACCCTGGAGGCTTTCAGGAGAGGAGTTTCGTCCAGCCTGTAATCAGCTGCTAGGATTTTTACGTGCAATTCGTCTAGTCTTCGCACATAGAGTCCAGCATAATTCATAATTCGTCTCCAGCAACCGTAATTCTTCTTGTTTTGTTTCCAGCGCAACTTTATGTTTGTACTGCACCTGATCAACATTTATGCATCCTTGGCATTATTAAGGAGCCTGCTGAGTATTGACGTAAACGTCGCCATCTCTGACATACACTCACACATCACGAGCACGTATCTCTGTTAGTTGCACCTCTTCAAATAACAGCACATATGCGTCTGTTACATTGCACTTGTGAAGGAGACCATTGTCACGTCGAATTTCCTTGCTCGACTCAGTCAGTTCACGACGGAAAAAGTACAAAAAACGAACAAAGGACAAGCCACGGCAACTGCATGAAAATGCTTTGTACCTCACGTAGAGACTCTAATAAATGAAATAACTGAGAGCTTGTACTGGAAGCCACAGGCGGGTCATATTGGAATCCCCAAAGAGCCCAGGGCGGTTAAGAGCTGGCATCTACACGAAATGTGTTCCCAATAAAAATGTGGATAAGCGAGCAAAAACAGATTATATGCATCTGTGGTGCAAAACATAGTGCGTTTAGCGTGTACAGCCCAACACTGCACAATACGCAAAAATATTGGGCCTTCGGTCAGGCGACTCGTCAAGCAAAATACTGTTTTTTTAGTTTTGAGCCATTTTAAGACTATTTTTGTCCAGTAAGCTTCTATTGCATAATTATAATAATATTGGATGGCTTTTTCGGCTGACACAGAAAATATCGCCCTCGCCAAGAAAATATCAGGCTCGTCATCGACGACCGATATTTGAACTAGGCTAGGGCGATATTTTCTAATATCAACCTAGACATCAATATTATATAAGTAACCAGAATCAAGCCATACAGTAAGATCAGTGTATTGACGTTGCGCGGTCCCTAAAAAACGGGCCACCCGAAAGTACAACTTATGTGAAACAGGTGTCTCTGGAAAATGTGTTGGGTATACCAAGATGCCGCCGTTGCTTCAGCACTAATATGCAGTTACTTGTTGTGTATAGCCCCATCCCATTGTATAGAGATCAGTGGTACTCAGCATGTCAGTTTGTCACCGACAAGCACTGTCAAAAATGCCGAAAAGTATAGCCTCCGAAAGAAGTATACAGAAATATTCATAAAAAAATCTTTCTTTGGAAACCTAGAGGCCCCATGTCACTTGGGAAGATTCATGAAGTAGGCGGAAAATTACAGAGTCCGCAAAAATATCGCTAAGTTTCACAAGGTTTCCAAAGGTTTCTAAAATCTTCCTTTTCGCCAACTTCGAAGACCTTGCCGATTTTTGAAAACTTTGCCTTAACTTTACGTAACTTTCCTTCCAAGTGACATTGGGCCGTTTGAAAAACAGGTGTTGGGTATAAGTGCTGCATTGATGGGTTTGTTTAACCACACGGTCTCAAAAGAATCCCTGGGACATCATTAAGTGAATTTAAGGGCTACAAACCTATCTTTTCCCTTCGTTTTTTATGAAATGCTTATAACGACGCTCTATGGCGGTAAGATGGCCGTCGGGCGGGGGGGGGGGGGGTGCTTGGGGCAGATATTTATATGACACATAGGCGGTATGGAAGTGACATAGTGAATCTAATTAAATGGGAATACTTTCGATTTTCAGGCATGTTAACTTAGCGATTTCGAATAGTGTGCAAGTCTCAGGGAGCAATCGGTTTGATTTTTTTGTTGTGCGGTGGAGTGCGTTTGTGGGTGTGTATGTGTGGGTTGTGTGTGTTGGGGGTGTGTGTTGGGGGTGTGGCTGTGCTTCAATCATGGTTACATTTAACCTTTATCGTTTTTTTTTTAAGTACTATAAACGCCTTTTTTCTTCTGAAATGCGTTGTTTTGATTTTAAGAAGTTTCCACTAGAATAATACCAGTTTTTTTTGCTTGCAAAGTGATTTAAGATGGTGTTTACGTCATTTTTGACAAATATCGCGTGTAGGAGCCTGATACGGGCGCTTTTATCCCTCCAGAATGTTATTGTTTTCCTTATAATAAAACAAATTCCAGACTAACGCTTGAGCAACCTAAACGCTATCGTTTGATAATTTATATATGTGATGAGATGTATGAAATGTATATTGCATTTTTGACTTTTTTTTAAAACTTTCACGGGTGTTTTATGCTCCCTAGGGCCCTTTGTGTCGTGTTAAAATTGTTTTTTTAATTTAGCATAGCAATGCAGATAAATGGACACATTACCACAAATTGCTCATCAGGCCCCATGTCACTTGGGAAGATTCATGAAGTAGGCGGAAAATTACAGAGTCCGCAAAATATCCCTAAGTTGCACAAGGTTTTCCAAAGTTTCTAAAATCTGCCCTTCGCAACTCAGAATACTTTCCAGATTTTTGAAAACTTTGCCTTACTTAACGTAATTTCCCAAGTGACATGGGGCCTGTTTGACAAAAATAAAGCAGGTGTTTGGGTAATAAGTGCTGCAATTGATGGGTTTTTTTAACACGTCTCAAAAGAATCCCTTGGGACATCAATTAAGTGAATTTAAGGGCCTACAAACCTATTTTTTCCCTTCGTTTTTGATCTAAATGCTTATAACGACGCTCTAGGGCGATACGATGCGGGGGGGCCGGGGGGGGGTATTTTTTTTGTGGTGGGGGGGGGGGGGTGCTTGGGGCAGATATTTATAATGACACATAGGCTGGGTAATTGGAAGATGACATAGTGATATACATCATTAAATGGGATCTTCGATTTATCAAGCAATGTTAAATTAGCGATTTCGAATATTGTGCAAGTCTCAAGGGAGCAATCGGTTTTTGATTTTTTTTTGTTGTTCGTGTGGGTGTGGATGTGTGGGTGTGTGGGTGGTGGGGTGTGTGTGTGGGGGGTGTGGCTGTGCTGTAAAATCATGGTTAAATTTACCTTTATTCGTTATTTTTTTTTTTTTTTTTTTTTTAAAGTAGCTTAAAACGCCCTTTTTGCGTCTGAAATGCAGTTTTGATTTATAAGTTCCACTAGAATAATACCATTTTTTTTTTTTAAAAAAAAATACCAGCTTTTTTGGCTTGGCAAGTGATTTTAGATGGTGTTTCGCATTTTTGAAAAATTCGCTGTAGAGCCTGATACGGTGCGCTTAATCCCAGAATGTATTTTTCCTATAAGAAAACAAATTCAAGCTAACTCCTTAGCGAAACCTAAACGACTATCGTTTTGTAATTTATATATGTGATGGAGAATCGATCTGAAAATGATATTTGCATTTTGACTTTTTTTAAAAATTTCACGTGGTTTTATGCTCCCTAAGGACCATTTGGGCGTGTTTACAATTGTTTGTTTTAATTTACATAGCAATGCAGATGAATGGACACATTACCAAAATTGCTCATCAGGGGGCCATTTCCTTGGGAAGATTTTCCTGCAGTAGGCTGAAAATTACAAGGAGTCCGCAAAATATCCTAAGTTGCACAAGGTTTCCAAAGTTTCTAAAATCTGCCTTTCGCCAACTTCAGAAGACTTTCAGATTTTTGAAAACTTTGCCTTCCTTCGTAATTCCCAAGTGACATTGGGCCTACATACGGTATTTTAGGCTTACGATGATACAGACTTCACAGTTGTCGAAGAGACTCTCCAAAGCTTTGGGATGAACCAATTCCTTATTATGAGGAAAACCACCTACGTGCAACCTCACAAGTTGTCTGTGGGAGGCAATTTCTGCTAGGATGTTATAGGTCTCCGTTGGAGTTGGTCCAAGACATCCTGTGAGCCGCAGGAGGCATGTTAAACGTCGAATCAGCTCTCTTGGCAGGGGGGAGCTTTTTCCACACGGGCAGGGCGCATGAGCACAAATGAGTAGCACGGCAAGTGCCCTCTACTTAGTGTATGGTGGGCAAGCACCTTCTATCCTCATCTTTTTCCATGAATTTGTACAAGGATGTTTATTGCGTGAACGTACTTTGCTCTTCGCCTTCTTGATATGGGTCTTATAAGAGCGTGCGGTCCAAGGTAACTCTATAATAGTAGACTGTCTACAGTGCTCCATGGGTGTTCCGACCAGGTTACTTTCAGCTGACGTTTTGGCTCTCTTGGGTTGCGTAGATGGAAAAGCACATTCCGGCTTAGGCGGAGTGTACGAGCATGCAGAGCGTAGCTGCCAGTAGGATCATATTTCCGGACGCAACACCTGCTGGCTAACCGCCTTCAATCCAAGAGAGGTTTTCTTAAGCAAAGTCCAACCACTTTGAGTTTTAAAATATGAGTCGGCCTTGTGGAAGAAAGAATTGCTATCAACCAGGTAACAACTCTATTGGTAATGAACATGGTGAGGCATCTTCCACCTGGAGGTGACTCCTCTGGCTGAATTGGCCATGATGTCTCAATAGAACCCAGATCGGCTCTATCTAAGGTGTTCTTTACAGAAGTGGGGCTACCTGGTAGCAGATCAGGACACTACCTGTGGTTGTGGAACAGCACCACAGGACAACGACCATTTCTGGTCTGCCCACTGTTGGAGCAACAAGGCACAGACACTTGACCTGCGGAATTCAGTGAAGCAGCCAGACATTATTACCCCATCTTTGGCTAGATCGTAGTTGATAACCACTGTGTTTGGACGCAATAAGAAGAAGCTATAGGTTATAGCGCATTCGCGTCTAAATGTATCAGAAACGGCTACATAGTCTTCAATCGGCGATCGACTCAAGTCGACTGATCACTGCTCAGTGTAAAAAGGGGGTCTTTTGGTGCTTGAAGGATCACGGGTCCAAAATAAACATTGACGGCTCAGCCTAATGCTAAGCTAGGCGTGTGGTGATATGTGTGGCCAGACGCGCGCTTTTGAAACTTTCTCAGGTCACAGAAATGCCTGAAAGGCTTGGGTCTAAGTGTCCCCTTTCAATGCAATGGCCAGGCACTTTTCCACAATCACATTTATCAGAATTTCTGTATTCGCCATGGCCATTCACCCCGCCCCAACCAAACCACCACCGTAACCATCATATCATCGTCACGACACTACATTACCATCATTTCATCTTTCAGACTATTATTCCATCGGTGTATTTGGCTCTTCTCTAAGAGGAAACCCATTATAATCAATACTATGTTTTAAAGATGTGTTTCCGAAAGAACTAGCACCCCCGTCATTTGACGTATTGATTTTGTTGCCTAAATCATGTTATCCTCATACAATCTAGCAAAGTTATGTTCCCTATTGATTATTTAATATGATGTTCATGTGTTTTTAATTCACCCTACATAACAAAAAAACTTTTATTTTTTTTATATGAATTTAAAAAGAATATTATAACATATCATTTTATCCGTACAGGCATTTTCCATGAACTGAGTACTCATTGAAGTATGAAAACATAATCTTTGATATAATTTAGATGAAACAAAATGGTCGATTGCCTTGAGGAGTATTGATTTCACCCCATTTTTGCACACCCGTGCGCACGCACACCCAAAATTTTATTCAAGCCGCACTTGTTAAAGTGTACAACACTCGATTGACCTTCCGGGTTGCAACACACAAGTTTGTTTATCGTGGTGCGATGGTACAACGCTGAGCGTGCGTCATTTTTACATACAACCTACACAACGGTAGCTGTGCTTGAAGTGGTGACGATGGCGTTAGACATGATGGACATATTGGCTCTCTTTTCAATATACAGTTTCTCTTACTCGTTTACTTTCTTTTTCTTGTCTTTCAATGGATGCTTGAGGGAGACCACAAATCTTCCTCCAGGTCCAGAGGATGCCAGTGCTTGGTTTCCCTTCTACGGTTTCATATATTTGATGGCAGTGCGTGGTCTGGCTTGCAAGAAGTGTATGCTATGATGATGAAGGAGTACGGTCCGATTTTCACCTCCATTTTGCTGGAATGAGATTGGTGATCGTATCAAAATCCGAGGTCGTGAAGAATTTGCTCTCGCATCCACAATTTCCGGGAAGGACTTAGGAACCGTAGAGGATTGCCAGCTAAATGGAGAAGGTAACTCCATAATTTTTGCCTATACTTCCACACACATATTCGACACACATACGCGAGCGTCCATAATAACTACATATACCATACATGTATACCTGTAAATTCAGTGTTTAGCAAATGGAGACAAGATTCTAATGATACCTACCCTCCCTACATACAATACATACATACACACCCTACCACCCACACACACACATACACCCTACATCTATGTCCAACACATAACATCAGACATACACAGTACTACATACATACAACATACCTCCACACATACCGACATACATACATCCATACAACACCTCCATACATTATCCTTACTTCTTTTATTTCAATATGAACCACAGTAACATAGTATAACTATATTATAATTACAGCGAAATATATCATATGCAATAATTTTGCTTCAGGAGAAAATCGAGATACTGTAAGCAAAGCGACTGACAAAAATACCCGCAAATTCGCAATAGCACAAAACATCGCGCTAATGGCGCTGGAATACGCTTTTGACGCGCTTTTCCAAACAATGTTTTTGAGGCCAATGGCGCACTGATGCTAAGTATTTTAGCAATCGCTTTTACTGCACGGTTAGAAAAACCAGTTTCTTTACGCCAGAAGTAACACGCTTCTGAATCTTCGACTCCCCCCATAAATTACAATTGTATCATTCACTCTTACATGAGTCAGGTGTTCTAATTTATTCGCTCATTCAATGCTTGGAATAGTTGCATTTTGTATGGTAGCAGGTGGTTTTATAAAGGCATCACATGGACAAGAGATTTAACATATAAAAGCTTGCAGTGGTAGGCGGTCACGAATGATAGATCGGGTTTCGTGTCTGATAAATCCCAAATCGATTGGCTGTCAGTAGATCACCTGTATCATCTGATCAGTTGAAAATATCAACATTGGGGTGTAGTTTCATGATCTCGTTCTATATGAGTAACGATGCGGTCCTTTCTAGCAATACATATTTCTATATTCCAATGCACCCCTTCATGATATGGGATGACTGTATCAGCTAGGTTATTGCAAAGATTACATATGGTTTGGGGGTAATGTGTTGGGATAGTATAAATGCAGTAGAGAATTGGCATTCTAGTAACTTCATCGTGATTTTAACATAATCTGATAAGGTCCTCATCTAGAGCACAGGTTTTGACAAATATTTTTGTTGACAAAGCATGCTCACATGCTATTCGAAAATCCGCCCTTGCGATTTAGGGTTACATAACCTATTAATACGTGTAGTCAATATGACTCCGCTTGAGGTGAGCTGATAGGGCGTATGGTGAACGGAAAATAAGGCTACATTTTCTGTTTGGCAACCAAGGCGAACACGGCTTATGAATTTCTAATCAAGATTTTCGCGCATACAAGCTCATTAAACATCATCCACCCAAACAGATTTAGGCCAATTGACCTTCCCATTTTGATAACTCTACCGTCAGCATCCACCTCTAATTTCCCAAAAAAGTCAACTCCCGTCCCACCATCACCATCACCTTCATCATGGAAATCGTCTTTCCTTTTGGTCATGTGCAGATGGAATGATGACCTGGAGCTGCACCTTGTCTGGGGATCATCAGAGTTTAAGATGAATCAAAAAAGACAACTTTTTACAAATCATCACATTGTAGATGATTTAAAATACCAACCACCTTTGCTGTTTGGAATAAAAATTATATCCCTATTCGAAGATTTGTTTAGGTGTAGCCATTCAACGGTATAATTTCACTATTTTTTGTCCTCCATGGCAAGCGTTTTCAGTGGGAAAGAAGGTGCGAAATAAATACATACATACATACATACATCCATCCATACATAATACATAATACATACATCCATGCTCGATCTAGGGAGGGGCGGGAGGGGCGCGGCGCCTCCGTTAATTCTGCAAAATCAGCCCATTTGGACAAGTTTAGCCTTTCAGCCCCTAATTTTGACGTTTTCAAATCCTGATCCTCCCCTGCATCATACATACATACATACATATTGAAATTCCTATATAAGTGAGAACATAGATCTCTAATATTATACGTTTATTCCGTTATAAGAACTCTTTTAAACTTAGAAATATCTCTATAATAACTGTCTTAAATAGCTAGAATTTCTCCTATATAACTGTCTTAAATACTATATATTTTCTCTTATAACTGTACTTCACATACTATATATTCCTATATACGTCTAAAATAGATATACATTTCTCTATATAACTGTCTTAAAACACTAATTCTCGTTCTATATACTGTCTTACAACACTAAACATATCTCTATATAACTGTCTTACAACTCTATAGAACTGTCTATTTCTCTATATAAATGTCTAAAATTTAATTTTCTCTATATACTGTCCTAAATACTATAAAGGTCTCTATATAACGGTCTTAAACCTAATTTCTCTATATAACTGTCTTAAAACTCTATATACTGTCTTAAAGACTCTATAAAAATAAACTGTCCAGAATTTCTCTATATGAACATGTCTTAAAACCCTATAACGGAATAAACCGTAATCTTGATATATAGAGGTTTTACCTCTATATATAGGTACCAAACCTGTGAGGACACGAAAAATGTCCGTGTCACATTTCAATTCATGACCTCATATTAATAGATTATAAGTAATGTTCTCTCAAGATAGATATTTCAGTACAATTACTATCATAACAATACATACATACATCAATATATCCACAACATACGTTTTTTTACATTAAAATTCATAACTATTATTCAAAAAAACTAATATTTTACCGATGTTAATAAATTCATGTTTATGACTTGTATGGATATGCGTCTAAAAACCCAAACACTTTGCTACACCAAGTTCAAGTACGCAGTTATACTCTTTACTGTAAGTATCAAATGCCCTAGTGGGAGTGGGAAAATACGCGAGGTCACGTTCAATTGTTGATTTTTCCCAGGGACTTTGACCTTATAATTATAAATAGAAAACTTAAATACGAATCAGCAGTATCGCATGCCAGAGCTTTAATAATGCCGCGCACTATAAAATTGGCGGCGACTTATTTTTTTCCCCTTTCTTGAACAGATAAATAAAAGCAGGGGAGAATATGCGTGCTTAAGGAAACGATCAGAATGAGAACAGTAGTGCAAATATTTTCATTAATATTATATTATTTCGACTGGGACCTTAGCTTTTCAGATATAAGTGTGGGGAACACGAACCTGTTTCATTTTTTTAAACGAGGGCCCGATTTCGGGCTAATTTGAAAAAACATGGGAACCAAAATAGAGCTTATAAAGGTTCATGTCTTCCATTTCCACTACCGTAATACCGATCCATTTTACATTAATCATAATTTTCCGCCATTTTTTCTAAGTGCTTGGCAGGTACTGTTAATCAAGAGGAGGTATAGTGGTTCTTCCCATAATCCTTCTCCAATGCAATTTGCCACGTTGGACATGAATTTGATCGTGACAAAACGTACCTAAATGACAGAACTCAACCATTTGGCAATTTAAGTACTTTTTTTGTCACTATAAATCTGCGGCACGAGTTGCAAAAATTGTATTAAAGAAATTCACTTGTGGGAAGAGCACTGACTATACCTCCTCTTCCGTTAATCTATCACTTTTTGGATACACAACAAACTCTGGCCTACATGCACAAAGGGAATATTTTATAAGAAATTTATCTGAAGCCGTTTATATTTTCCACAACTTCACTTGATATTTTGGTATATCACCTAATGAATACATTGTCGAGCCTATTATATGACAAGTAGAAATTAAAGACCCAAAACCCCATGTTGAACTTGCCTGTAATTCTTTTTAAAAAAGTAATGTTCTATGTGTCATAAATAACTGATTAAAACAATTTAATGATTTTTTTGGTTTCATGTTGTATGTATACAATATTCTATACAAAATGAGGGCAACGAAAGCTCATTAACTTATTATGATTATTATAATAAAACCTACTGGTCCCCAGCACACTTATTTTCATGCTTTTCATCACTTCATATGGTATACTTGGACATTATAGGTTCAATAATGTAGGGGATTTGGTGATTTTGTTTGGAATAGCAATCTATGATCGAAAATTTTGAGCCGACTATATGAATGGGAACTCTTGCTCGTAAGATCGATTTAGCCATGCTTCAGTGGCGCTTTTTAGGCGGGCTTTTAGATTCCCTTTCAAGCTCAAATCAAGATCACCTAAAGAAAGGGTCAATTATTACCTCATTGGAGGCACACGTATGCGTTAGCCGGTAAAATATGACCATGCTGAACGAATTGTTCATCAAAATCCAATTACAATAGGACCGCTATTGGATACTACAGGTCCGGTGTGGTTTGCGGTACATTGTGCATTTTTATGGCACCTATTTACGATTGTTTTGGGGTTTGCCACTTTGAATTAAGAACCTTACAGTTAGTCTGCATTCGTTCATGTGTATTATTAAGGCCACTCAGTGCTATGCTATGAAAACAATGAGGTCACAACTGCACTTCATAAATATTTTATATTAATATACAATATGCCCGACTCACAGCATGAAACAGTTTACAAATCAAAACGCTCTCTGCTAATTTATACTTGCCAAAATAGATTCATTAAGTCATCTCGTTTTACTCGCATGTTGTATTTGGTATGTATCTATATGCCGTAGTCATTGTATAAAGTACTTACGTAGCTATGATGTGTGTAATATGTATCTGTGTACAGATGTTTGATAGATCAGTTGATGATGTACGTATCGTGTGTGGGTATGGTGTATGTATGATGTTTAGGTATGTACATCTAAATGAAAGGACGCTTCTAAAATTTTAACACCAGAGGTTTTCAACTATTTTAAGTACATCTTAAAGGCATATGTGCAACATTTAACCATGTCCTTTTTTAGCATAAACCTCGTGTCCCAAACATGTGAAAGGTGGTTAATAACTTATAACACTTGACTTTAATCAACCTAAGTTTTGCAGTGTTACATTTTGCCACACTTTTTTCAATACGCTGTCCAACGTGTTCATAATCTGTTATAATTGAACGCATCCTTATGTGTTCAGTTGTTAAATACTGAGTGTTCTAGAACAAGTGCTAGAACACTTTGTAACACTTTTTTCACTTAACATGTCAGAGTGTTCAAAAATGTAATTTGTTTGAAAACACATTAAATATTAGCTCAAATATAGTGTTATTTCTTTAACACTAGTTAGTGATCAAATATGGAACACTTGAAAAACTGAAGGATAAGTCAGTGTAATAAAGGTGTAATTAACCAACTTTCACATGTTTTGACAGGTTGACTGATAAAAAGGAAATATGGTTACATATTTACAATAAATGCCTTAAGATAAACTGCAAAGTAGCTGAACACCTTCTGGTGTTAAAGACTAGAACGCGTCCGTTTATTTAGAGTGTAATGTATGTATGTAGTATGTAGGTATGTATGTATGTATGTAGTATGCAGTATGTAAGTGCATGATCACAGCTGTTTGAAAGTCTCATTTATTATGGACAAAAACTGGAAAAATTAAATATCAATAGCTTTTATTTTGTGTCGTCTGCATGATGGCAGAAGCACAAGGATTACTCTGGCGTATGTCGTGTACTGTGTGTGTGCGTGGTCAAAAGTACCCTTATTATATGCATGGTATGAGTTTCCGTTAGGGCTACGATGATATAACTGGTGGAAAACCGAGGGGGGTGGGGTGGGGTGACAGTTGGTGACCTTGGTGACTCAGGTGGACCTTTGAACCCATCACAACCGCGAGGGCGGAAGACACTTTTTTTTGCTGGTTTAGTTTGTTCTGTTTCTTGATGTAGTTGTTCTTGTTTTTATCCCCCCCCCCCCCCATGAGGAACGGTCGAACAAGGAAAGGAAATATATTTAATTGGGGAGTTGTCCATTTTGCCATTTTGTCATTTGCTTCAAATGGTTATTTTCTAAAGAACCACTTTGAATCATCTCAACCAGTTTATTTCTTCTGTATGATACTAGTTTATATCCACATCTAAAATATAGGCAATCTAAACCTTTACGTAGGTTCCATGACACCTGACACGTAAGTTTGTGAGGGCACATGTGGGTACAGTGGATTAAAGCGCCCGACTCGCACCCCAAAGGTTGTGAGTCGAGCCCCACTGAGGCCAATGTTTTTCGCCTTTGAGTAAGGCTGCTTAACCTCAATTACACTCCTCGCTACCCAGGTGTATCAATGGGTACCTGCATTCTTATTTGGGAAATGTAACGACTCGCTGTAGGAGGGAGGTGTGCGATCCCCCTATAGGCAACATTATATGGTGGAGTCTGGCCCAATCGCTTCGAGAAAGAGATGGGCACTCTGTCTGTGTAACACATCCGTCCCCTTTCTTTTTATTTTACCTTTTTCCATTACACCTAATTCGTAAATGTGGAACGATTCATTTAAACAGTAAAAAATTAAACTTCATTGTTAACTAACATTGCCTTCCCTCTTTTAGCGTTAAAAAATTAGTTGGGGATGAACATGATGTCATTTTCTAAGCTTTGCCAAACGGCTTTCACATTTCGTCTTTGTTAATCATGTTAACGGAATTGATGAAAACTTGAACCGGGCGCAATTTCGACCCTCGCTCAAATAGTTGCGCAGTTTATCAAACCGTCTGCACTTGACGAATCGATACACTTGAGTGAATTTGTCGCCAATTCACAATTTGAAACACGTTTGTAACTTACATTAAAACGAGAAACTTGTTTTAACCAAATCGAATGAACAAACTTTGAAGATAGAAAACCATATAACAAGCCGGTCCCTCAACTCACATAAGAATGTAACCATGAGGTTTAAATTTTCGAGGAAGGGTATCTTTTTTACTCTCATCACTGACCACCGCGAAATCACGAAAACAACGGGGTATTCGAAGCATCGTCCCGCGAATTTAAAAAAGGGTATTTCACAGCATGGGTATCATGTCGATCAACACAGACTAAAGACAGCCTTGGCCCTTTTTTAGCCCGCGCGCTTTCTATTTCCCTGTAATAGTTGTCATCGGTGTATTTTAGAGCCATAGCGGGTGCACCAGCTTGCACTGTACTCCGCAGACACAAAGTAAACGTGTATACTTGTAATGTTTTTGCAATATGTTGAAATTATAAGAGTCTTGAAAAGGGGTGTCTGAAAATCTTGTCATTTAAAACCGAAATAGGGGGTATTTTTAACCCTAATTTTGTCCATCGATTTGCAAAAAGGGGGGTAAAATCAATGAAAAATCATTGAAAAGGGGGGTTTTGAAAAAATGAAGAACTCTCATGGATTCCCACTTTTTATGTTTGTAGTTAGGGACCGGGTATAAAGAGACCAATTTGCACAAGGTCAAAGAGTTGTGGTGTGTGTGTTTGTCTGTCAGTGTGTGTATGTGTTTGTGTGTAAGTGTGTGTGTGTCTTTAAAGCCACAATCAGTCACTTTCCCCCATCATTTAAAACTCCCCAACCGACGCCCGTGTCCTTTCATTTCTTTCATTTTGGGCAAGTAGCATCAGAAATCAACGTGCTTATCATATCTAAGTATACCTCTCTAGAACATGACTGATAGTGGCGTTACAGACGACTTTATCTTAACCACCCATTTAATATACGCGTTGATATTTAATTACCACTATAATGCTCTTTATTACGCATGATTAATATTCGGGGCAATGGGGAATCTGGAAGGAGCAGCGCAGTTTCCTCTTGCAGTCCTCGTGGATACGGAGTGGCAAACGAAGCTTTGAAGATAAAATCCCCGAAGAAACTTCTCGTCTTATTGATGAAATTCGTCCACGATGGAAGCAATTGATCCAAGTAAATAACTGCCTATCTAATGCTGCATCCAACATTCTCTTTTCGGTTGTCATTGGCAACGTTTGAAAATTGCCGATTGAAGAGTTTTCAGTTTTGTTATTCTATGGGATGAAAAGTTCAACCGAATCGGTATGATTATGGTTGTCAAAACGCTTTACCCTTTCGTCTAAATCTACCTTTTGGACCTGGAAAGAGATGCGATTTCCACTGATCAAATAATGTTTCCTTCACATGAAAGCAATTGTTCAAGAACATCGTTTAACGCGTGATCCAATCATCCAGAGACGTTATAGACGCGTGGTTAACCTCACCCTTAGCACAAGAGAAAGGAATGACTCTCTGCCATAGATAAATACCCTTTGAGGATCTACACTCGATCTATTCCTACGCTGGCGGCCGAGACCACCTCTAACCACTATCCTGAGGGGCCAATCCTCTACATGATGGCCTTGTCCAGACGTCAGAAAAAATTTACAAGAAAACTGGACAATGTGGTTTTGCGTGATAGACTTCCCAAACTGTCTGACAAACCAAATCTTCCGTTACTGTGGCGACTTTGGAATGAGATCCACGCTTTAGTATTACACTACTATTGACGCTACAACTTTCGTCGACCGGCCACTTTAGAGCTGGTTATAACGATTCCTAAGGACCATGCCAATGTCATATATTTCTGGTGTGAGTAGAGATGAAGCCTATGGAAAAATCATACAAAAGTTTGACCTAAAAGGTTCCTGGACGAAGAAGGAAAGTTGTTGAGGAGGGAGGAGATCCTGTTCTTCGGTGCAGGTTGTTATGCGCAGACTGTCCCAAGAAAGTTAGTCATGTTAAAAAAAATTAGTTTCTTTAAACGGTAAAATACCGGAATCTGCTGACGGAATTCTACCGTTAAATAACAACAACCCTAAAGATGAATTTGCGTTATGATTGAAGAGAAGTTTGATGTTTTTTATCGATGTTTGTATGAAGATAACACATATTTGGTGTTAAAGTAATTAAAAATGCTCAAGAATGTCTGAAATACAGAGGACATCGCCGGATAAGAAAGGAAGGAGGCCCTCTAAATCATTATAGTTAGTTGTCATCATATCAATTTTGGACTTGGTTTTTACAAGTACCTTATAAGTGTATGCAAGGTGTTTTGATATCACCAAAAGCCACTGTGTATCAAGAAAAAAAAATGAAAAGGTTGAGGAAAATTCAGGGGTATACTCTCTGGAAAAGCAAGGCTTAGAGCATTGCCTCCGGTTCAATGACCAGTTATGACTTAAATGAAGAAACAGGGAGATGCTTGCATAGGCCAGTTGTATACAGAGCTGTAAAATGTGCCTAGATAGAATTTTTGTCCTTCATAAGCTACACAGAGGCTACATGAGGCAGCAACAAACCCCAAATACCTATTGTAGTGCAATGGAGTGCCAAGATGGATTACATAATCGTCTCATTGACACCAAGGGCAAAAACTCTTCAGCAAACACAATGCACCCGCATCTTATGGCCAATGACAGCGCTTTTATATCATGAGCAAGTAAACTTCACAATTCAACTATTAAAATCCCAATTCACGTGGCACAGTTTTAAAGCTTTCATTCAACAGTATATTGAGCAAAAACACCCACTGCTATTTGTATTATGATGATACCCAGAAGCTGCATGGTCAGCGGTTATTAACATTGGTCCATCCAAGGCTATGAACTGAGCCCTTGGTATATTAGCATGCCCTACCTCGTAGTGTGGATGGCATTTATAGTATGTAATAGGGTGTTTGTTTTTTTTGGCAATTCATTTAGTGTTCATACAGCAGGCCTCCCCAAACACAAAAATGCAAAAATGAATGGGGTCTTTCCCCCCCAAGAACCAGAAGCCACTCACATATATGTTGCTAATTAATATACACAACACACCTTGGCAAGCGGCATTTTGGTTCTTGGGGGGGAAAGGGTTCAAATTTTGAATTTCCATTACCCATTGAAGCTGTATTATAATTTGTAAATAAAAGACACTTTTTGAGACATTATGTGAAGTTGAACTTTTTGAAAACTACGAAAGGTAACGTTGAGCATGTCGTCTTTATGTGGGGAATGTTCCTAAATTCATCCGTTCCATGAAAAACTATAGAGGGCGTCCTTCATTCCTTTCCCGATGTCCTTACTTTCTACGATCGGCTCCATATTAACCGTAGAATCACTGTGCAGCTGGATTCCGGGATTCTACCGTTAAAAGTTATTTTTTTCACAATGTAGCCAGCAATAATAAATATATATTTTTCAAAGCACACTTACACACAGCCTTTCAGAGCAATAATCTTTCTTTCCTTATTTTAACAGCCTAACCTAGATCGAAAAGATTTTTGTTTGCCTTCTAAATTATTGTGTTTCATTTTCATAGTCCTAAGTCAAATTTAATATTTTAACTATTTAAGGCCGTCGATCAATGTATTGGAGCGCAAGTAGCTGGATGCAACCTTCATTATCTTTAGCCATTTCGTACACCGGTTCCCCTTAAGGCCAAGAGAACGAGATCTCAACCTTAAACCCACAGCGCAAGTCACATTTACGCCACATCCGTTTGAATTCTCATTTGTAGAACGCTAGAACAATAACCTTTGTAACACTCGTTAAATGATCAGATAACAGTTATAACTTTCGTATTTTTCGAAATAACAGTGTTACAGACAAATGGTGAGCGCTAAACTAGTAAGTGGTAAAAAGACGACTAGATACTATCCTGCCAATATGAAAATAATACAATTAAAAATCTAAGCTAATAATATACGGCAAGGACCATAAATTACTTGATACCCTATGTTATAAACCCCCCCCCCCCCCCCCCCTTAACCAAATTCTGTCGGCAAATTGTTCAATTGTCCCGGCATATGGTTCTTCAAATGGACATTTTTGATAGTGATTTTTCGGCGCCCCTCTCGTTTTTTGGATGTTTGTTTTTGATGAATGAATAGTCCAACGTTTGCCGTCGTTGTCTAATCTTTCCCCCTCCCCCCCTCAGAATGTTCGAACCGAGTGAAAAAATAAATTGGGGTTACCCGGCGAGCGCATTCGAGCCGGAAACTTTGATCATTCTGAATCGGGACCATGGTTTTTGTCGGCAACAGAGCCTCTCAACACCCCCATTAATGGTCTGGGGACGCCCCTGTGTGTTCCAAAATGTCTTCTCATGGACCGTTATATGATCACCATGATTGCCTAATTCAATATTTTTCTCACTTTGGTATCCAAATACGGAAGCTCACGCCGGTATGACAGGAGAATTGTCCTCCGGGCTCACAGTTCCGGGAACAATGGTGAACATAGGGTAACGACGCAGTTGAACTCTTCACGCAACATTAGTTCACGCTTTATTCCTTTGTCGTCTATGGAGCCCGGACGGTGATACCTGCCGGACTAGGATTACTTCACACCGGGTTGAAATGAGCAGTCACCGTGGCTATTTTATAATTATACTAGCGGATTCCTACTGTGGGCTGCTGTAACAATAAAACTACGATTAAATGAACAGAAGCAAAAACACAATGTTAGTAATGGAATCGAACTCTTAGCTTTACATAATATTGCTTACCCCTTACGGGATGTTCGTCATTAAGCCCTATCATTCATTTTCACATTTTCAGGATAACAAACGCCATCTATTTTTTTGTCCAAATATTTGCTTTTGCATTATGTTTGTATTGGAAATTGCTCTAGGACATAACCGTGTGAAAGTATCATATTCCGGCTCCCATAGAAGAAACGAAATAACGCGTGAAACTAAATGTTTGTTTTGCGTGAAGAGTCCACGAAATCGATTGCCCCTATTAACCCAGGAGCTAGCACACATTTGTTACACCTCTCAAGTACAAAATTTTGATGATTAAATATGTTGACAGACTAGCAGGGACCCCTAAAACTTGATTCTTAAGTGCCGCAAATGGTGCCCTTAAGGAGAGGGGGAACAAAACAAAGTTGTACAGGGGTCAAATTTTTAAATTGATCCAATCATGTTGAAAACACACCATGTTATGTGTCTTAACCATAAGGATTCCAGAAAGTATAGTTTGTAATATGTACATCCTTAAAGTTCAGAGTATAGGCTAAAACAAACAAAAATCCATAAAAGGGTCAATTTCATTTGTACAGGGGTCCCCAAATTTTAAAGTTGCTCCGATTTTGATAAAAAATGGTCGAAATTTAATTGGTGGAGTTCATCGGTTAAATAAGGAATAGCCTTTTAAAACTGTCTAAATGCTTTAGTTTCTGATTAGTGGGGGCACAGAAGGTCACCGTCCATTGCATTCAATGGGGCTTGATCTTGTTACCCCCTACTTTCCTCAGCCAGCATTGAAGACCACTCAAAACTATTCCTTATTTTAATCATATGAGCTCCAACAACAATTTGCACCATTTTTTTAATCCAAATCGAGCAATTTTAAAATTACCCCTGTCACAACTGAAATTGGACCTTTTTATTGATTTTTGCTGTTTATTTAGCCTCTAACCTGAAACTTTAGGCTGTACAATTACAAACTATCACCTTTTCTGATCCATATGATTGACACATATATGGTATACTTTTCAACGGATTGGATCATATTAAAAATTTGACCCCTGTTACAAATCTTTGTCTTGGCCCCTCTCTTAAGGCACCACTTGCGGCACTTAAGATCGTGTTTCAGGTCCCTGTCAGTCTGTCTCCATATTTTATCACTCAAACCTTTTGTACTGAGATGTGTTACCATGTGTGCTAGCTCCAGGGCTATATTGTCACCATTGTTCCCTGACTTTGACACCGGAGGATAATCCATCCGGCCACAACACAAAACCGGTGGAAAGCAGATATAGTCCGGCGGGAGCCATAGTCCGGGCTACCATAGACTATCACGGAATAGCGTGAATCTAATGTTGCGTTAAGAGTCAACTGAAGCATTGCCCTATTGTTCACCATTGGTTCCCCCGCCGGACTATGAGTAAGCCGGACAATAATTACTATCTACACCGGTGTAGAAGTATTATAGTCCGGCGTACTCATATTCCGGGAACAATGGTGACAATATGGCAATCGATTCATTTGACTCTTTCTCTTCACACCTCGCTCTCTCGCATCTGCGTGTAACGCTTTATGCGTTATCGGTCCCTATGGCACCCCGGACGTTTCTCTGTCGTCGCCGTGTCTCCTCTGGCGCCGACTAATTCTGCTTTTTACACCGGCAATAATGTGGTGGACAAACGCATCACAGAATGGAATCATTGTTAGGTTAGTCTATCAGGGTATGCACAATTTCGGAGAAAATTTGTTGATGCTAATTTAAAGTATGTGGCATTGAGTTATTTTACCGTATTTTTTTACTCTTTTTTGGAAAGAAGGGATAACCTGTAAATATGTTAGAACGATTTTAGGCTTGTTGTTACACTACTGTGCCCGACCTCAATTAAAAAATGTGTTTTTAGGTATGTCATAAGTATTAAGAAAACCTAGAGTACTCCATGGGATCAAAGAGAGAAAGATGCTTGCATAAGGACATTGATTACGCATATCGGCGATAACTGATTTCCTGCCATTTAATATGTCCTAATTAGACCTTCATATGCCAATGCAAAAGTTGCACTTTGATATGAAAATAATAAATGTCTCAACACAATTTTATTTTCCCTAAATATCATGACCAGTCAGCATTGACTCGAACAATACTAGCACTGTTGAATCCTTAATATCCGCTCGGTATGCAGAGGATAAAGCACTACAATTACTTTCACTGTCTTGGAAATAACAATGGCTCGGTACTTCCAGAATAAAAGGATTTCAGGTGCTCATCAGCAGATTAAGATTGATCTATTTTTTTGTTCCTGACGCAAACCACAAGATATTCGTCTTTAACAACGATAACTAATCTTACAGACCTTCTACTGTCGTTCAATAAACTTGACCATATTTCATCATTTTTTTTCCTAAAAGAAATCAAGGATAACAAAAAATCATGAAGAAAGTTGTTTGGCAGATGGTGACCTAACCATCTTTGTGCATAAAAACAAAAAAAACAAAAAAACTTAACTTACAGTAACTTGTCGCGTAACCCCATTTCTTTTGAATTTACCGTGTTGTGATGTTTATTTTTCCAAGGACCGAGCTTCCATCCACCCTGTGACCAAGCCGTTCCATTTAGCATGGAGAGGCTACTACCAGGAAATATCATAGATTTAATTGGATTGGAAAAAAGGCCACCACAAAAATAAATTACGTTATTCTCCCTGTAATCCATTGTACGCTGATAATTAACATCCTGTTACATCATTCGTCCCTGATTACTTTACTCACGCCCACTGCTGACTTCATTTAAGACGTAAATAAAACAATAAAAAATGTGCCTCTGCGATGATGGTAACTATCCACACTCCATTGATTTATAAAGATTATAGCTTTGTGATCCATTCACTTGCCGATTTCACAGGTTACGATTTTCAAAGCCTTTTCATTTCAACTAATAGGCAATGATTCTTCGTTCCCGCTCTTTTAATTGAACAGCTCAAAATAGTTGCTTCATTAATTCAAAAGGTCTTCAGAATTGGTCGGTTTAAAGGGTTTGCAGAGGGCAGCTTATACTTTACTTACAGGACAGTATATCCCCATGTTCAGATATCATGACCGAAGGTTGACAAAAGTGATTCTTGGACACTTGCAAATAATACCATAAGACAGTACCATCGTTACTTTTGATCATCGGCCTGCCCCATCCACGCACCAACGATCGCTCGTCAGAAACGGACTGAGCATAGGTCGGCTAGACCCCAACTTTTTTGTACTTTTGCTAAATACCGAGTGGTAAAATTGAATAGAATGAGGTATCGCAATAAGTTTTGGATCTTGGTTCTGCAAAAATGTTAGGTCACAGCTTACCAGCACAAATCCACTTGTGAGTTTTTTTTCACATTAGTTTCTTTTTTCAATAAATGCTGAAATATCCAGTCAAAATTATTGAACTCACAGAGAACCTTAAATAAAGTTTATTTTTTTTCGCGAAATAGGCCAGCTCAATCGAACTGAATAGACGTTTCTATAGAATTCCAAGTATGCAAAAAGGTTGCCTTGATTCCGTCCTGCGTTCACTGCACAACATCATAACAGGGCATTACTGAATCAAAGGCAATGCCTCACATTTCGTACCTCGGACTTTTATATTAAACGTCTACCCAAACTGGGGCGGGGATAACCAGTCTATACACCTGACATTTAAATTCAACTGCATGACAAGTAACAAAGGCTCTCCGTCCAACTAAACAAGGGGAATCTGAAGTCCTTTTGTCGCTGAATACCAGTGATTTACTTGTCAATAATGCCTTATGCCAGTTGCAAGCTGATTCAAACTTAGTTTTTTGGATATTCTTTTTTACTTGATTGTTATTATGCATTCAGCATGTTCCTGCTGTGTGTTATGGAGCGGCATTTCGATGCAAATTGAGAGATTCCGTATCTCAAAAAAAATCTCCTCCCGTCTCTTTAAGGTTTTTTTTTTTTTTAATTTTTTAGGTTTTTTCTTTTTTTAAATATGTAATTGTAATTATGTAATATTAAGTCTCAATTTCTTCCTTTTTACTGTTTTTTCGCATTGCTAAATTTTATTATCTTTTTCATATTGCACATACCTTGTCGGTCCTCACCTGTCTCGTTTCTTGTTATGCACTTTCCTTAGTTTTGTTTTTGTAGTTCCTTGTTTTGCACTGATGTATACTTAAACATTTAATTTAGTCAGGTTGCCATTGAAATTCGAGCATCTGCCCTGTTTTGGTCTCCTACCACATGTATTTCTGTTACATTATACAGTGTGATCTAAATGATTGTTCCCCGATGAAACCAAAAAATATTAAAATATTTGTAACATTTTTAGATATTATTATATACTTTATCTTAACAAATATTTACTTCTCATTCACATGTCAAAATTCCGAGATTCATGCATTTCATTTTTCACGTTCTGAGCCCATCATTTTAGAGGCTCCCAAAACGCACGTGTACATTTAGTCAGTAACATTTTAACAGTGTAATTCAAACCAGGACCCGAAAACAAGAAAGGCAAAGACCTTCTTGTTTGTTGCTTTATTTTCACGATATAGATATTGAACCACAAAATTATAATATTTATCATGAAAGAAAATTGTTTCAAAAAAGTCTGACCTTTGACCGTTGACCTGTTGGCCAACTTAGTGTATCATTTAAATATTTACACCTGGTTTTGGTGTGTCAGTTTTCAATATCTTTTGTTTTGCCTTAGTCATATTTTAAAGAGTTCATTCCAACCTTGAAGATTTCTAAGCCATCCCAAATAGAATTGCGACTTATTGTTGCATTAATCATAAGATCTTAAACTGCATGTCTATATCATTGGGGCATTTACATATACCATTTTATATCCACCAGAGTTGTGTAAAGCACACATTAGGTATCCCACTTGAAATTTTGCACTCAATAACAAATAATAGAACTTGTAACAAAGTAAATCTGAGGGCTTTATTTAAATGATGCAATTTGATTGCCTGAACTAAGGAAAATTCAAATTCCCTGTGAAAGCTATTTAAATGTACTTTGAAGTAGTTACAATTTAAGAGCTTTCCTCCTTGCACATTTTGACAAGAAAAATCAGATATTTGGGGACCATCATTATGACCCATTGTATATCTTGGTCTATGGTGAATAACCTAAACTGAAAAAAAAACCCTGATTATTTGCGTGAGTCAATGTAGCCTAGTGTATGCCCCTTGATCAACTGATATTCAGAAAAAGAAATTGAGATGGCATTTTTATCATTTTATTAAAATGTCAACCTTTACAATTGCACCATAACCAATAACTGGTAATTATAAAATTTATAATTTGAATATATTAATTATAAGTTTGATTTTTCACTTTAATCTCAATTTAATAATCAAATGACAATTTTTCTTTGAAGCCCATGGCCAAGAGTGTTTTCGCGTCCAAAGTTTGAATATGAAGTGAATATTTAGTAGAGCCTGCGAAAATATCGACACTGCTACGGTGTTTTAAATTAGGAAAGAACTTGAAACCCATTGTACTTAAAGTGGCATAATTTGTATTTCTGTTTATCATACTTTTTTTGGTGACATTTATATGGACATTAAAGAGCTGATTTAAACATATCTGTGAAAGAGTTCCATATCAGTACCCCTTTAAATTGCTACAAGAAACCAATTATATTTATTTATGGCCTACACTAACAAAACCCCGAACCCTAAGGGCCAAAAATAAAAAATAATTTGTACATGTCGAAACTTTGAAGGGGGGTAAATATGGACCTCTTGCCAACATTTATATGGACATGAAAGAGCTGATTTCCACGAAATGATGATTAAACTCTCCATTTATAACCAACACTGACAAATCAGCCAAGGAAAAATATCACATCAGAAAATAGCGCTAAATTATCAATCAAAAACCTCTACTCTACACGCGTATCTATACGAGTGTTTTCGCAGTGACCATGTGACAACTTCTTTTCTAATTTCTGACACTTATGCATTCGGAAACCTTAACGAAATAACCGTGTGGTTTCACTTTCCGTTAAGGTTCCGATTCGTAAGTGTGCCAGAAAGAAGTGGATCAGATTGGTCACCTTGCGGAAACACCCAATCTCTACTTTGTTCGACGGGAGTTGACAATGACTGTATTTTCCAGTAACTGTTATATCCATTGTAGAAACTTAGAAAACCGCAAACACCATAGGGAGAGTCTGTACAGTTTAATCCACGTAGCAACACTAGTCCAAAATATACTTGTTATATAGATCAGGTTAAGTTCTAGAATATTAAACAATGTATAAACCATAAACCAGTTCGGGCAATTTCAAAAAATTTTTTTTTTTTTTCTTTCGAAGGAGGCCTAGTCACAGGCTACTTTGGCACAGGTCAGTCTAACGATTGTAAACACAACATCGCTTTCCCCCTTTTGTTTCAGAAATACTCTCTACTGTAATTAAAAAAATACAACTAACAGTTTTCAGTCTAAATATCCTTTAGGTATTACAGGTTCAACTTAACATGCTTCCTAATAATAATAGAATTGCAATTAACCAAATTAAATCTTTAAATTTCCCAACAAATTCTCAAATGTTTGGTTTCATTTTCAAACGATGATTGTTTTCCCCGTTGCTCAATTTAATTTTAAAAAAAGAAAAAACCTAAAAAATTAAAAAAAAAAAAAAAAAAAAAAAAAAAAAATATTTTTGGTGAAATGTTCCGAGATGGAAATGGCACTCGCGACATGTATCTGCTACCCTACATGTAATAACCTGTGGCGACTTCATACGGTAGTAGAACTCCAATAGCTAGCGTTCCATCTAGCAATTCTCATAGATTGTCTACCATTTCCTTTGGTGGACAATAATGTTTTCCCAGTGCTTGTTGGTCAGTTAGGCTGCGCGCCGGTTCCATATAGTACAGTGGCCTTGTGACTGAGTGTCCTACCCCAAGCAGTTCTATATAGAAGAGAGGCAAAACGGTTCCGTATCTTTAGAAAATTCATCGTCTCGCAATGTTTTGCGAACACAAAGAACCTAGAGTACCACCATAGAAAGCACTGGCTGCCTCCCCTTCTTCCACAAACTGTGGGTGCCGCTTTGCATATACACTAATCGTAGTGATACAATTGATGTATGTGTTTAGAGGTGTGGCCAGGTGTAATAAATAGTGCCACCGGATCATTGTGCTCAGATACCTTTTTTCCCCTCATAATGCAATGCGCGCTTAGGTGAAAAGAATGTATTCATTGAGGCGGGTTTATTTAAATCACGACGACTGACGTGTCCATTTCATTCGTTGTGTGGCATGGGTAGGACAAAATTTAACCCACCCCAATCTCACCCCCATCCACAACTGATATTTTAGTGGATTGTTTGTATCGATTGACATTCTATGTGTTATAAAAGCACCAAACCAATCCATTAAGTCCGTGCAATATTCAAAATGTTCTCGCCGCACGGGACGACTGTTTATGAAATGGTCTTCACCCCCTTGGTCCTAACACCTCTGTCTAATTGTGTTCTCTCACTTGAATTGCTGTATGCATCATATTGTTTATCTGCCCTGTAAACCCTCATTTTTACAATACCTGTTGTATTAACTATTTTTTTTTGGCTAAATCATAATTACTCTCTATTGTGTAAAACGCTTTGACCTTGTTTTGAGAGGCGCTATACAAATGCCGTTTGTATGTATATGTATTGTATTTGGCCTCGTCTACAATGTCACGGTTTATTCCGTACATGTTGCTATGGACAGCTAGGACCTCTCTCATGGGGGACACTCATTTTTCTCTTCTTTCAAATCATTACACCGCAATCACCACTCAAAGTATTTGATGCTCCTCCATTATGAACACCATCTAATATGGGCCAAAAAGCAAAAATCCTCATCTCTTTTATTCTCATATGTCAAGGTACATTTTTAGAACTCAAAGTCGGGTACATATATACTCTTTGCCGAGCCTTGTGCACCATGATCTAAATTTTTATATATATTACTATTTTTAGCAATTGATTGGTTTCAAGAATTTAGTATGTCCAAAACAATTACAATGGCAATAATATCTCACTCAAATTCCCAATAAAAAGTTTACATCTTACAACGTGTCCACTTCTCACGTGGTGACTCCAAAAATAAAACACGCATGCAAAGTTATATATTATATAAATCCACGATATAAAATCCATCGGAAGCTTCTTCAGAAATTAAAGTTCCTTTTTCGGAGCAGTCCTGATGATACCTTACTTTGTCCGCAAGTTACACAAGGTTTCTACAGAACCTTGGCTACACAGGCTTCAGGCAGCACTAACACCCCGATTTATCCCTGAAAAATGTCCATCTCAATCGCAAACCACGTCCCACTTTTTTAGGATCCACAACTGAGCTGGGGGTGAAAACTACAGCGAGCACACAGTTCCTTTAAAGCTCCTTGGTATCTTTCGAGTGCTTAGAGGCAACGATTTTCCATTTTGCTTAAAAGAGATTTAATGTACAAGCGAAAACATGGACTATGACTTTCACTCCATGGAAAAGTGCCTATGCCCAATATTAAACCTATATTGCACCCCACTGTGCTTATGTCCGGTAAGGTGTTTTTTAGTTTTGTGGCCAAAAGCAGGCCACGTCCAGTTGTGTGTGTTACATAAGGACATTTCTATTTTTTTTCAAGCCAAATGTGGACCATGGTCCAGCATGAGAATGCTACACAATCTTGCTATACCAGCTTGAACATGCGCATGTCATCAGAGATGGCAGAGAGCTTTTTGACGCCATTTGGGTCCAATTTCAAGAAAAAATATGCTGACTATCGAGTCACCTCCGGCGATTCCTGGTGATGGACAAATTTTTGAGGCGTCTTTGACAAAGACTAGACATAGTTCTGCCTCTAAGCCCTCCCTTTAAAAGCTGACTCCCAAAAAAAAAAAAGATATTTGAAATAATAATTTTGTGTGTGTGTAAATAATTGAAAATAGCCAACTGGAATTAAAGATACGTTACCCAAATGCTCATGCCATGTGAAGAATCGATTTTTCGTTTTTCATCAGTAAAACATTTATGTAGAATAACAGTGCCATAGATACTGTGTAAAACAAAAATTCGGCCCGGAATTTTATAACCAGTGTGATTTTCTTATGAAAGGACTTCGATTTGAGCTAGATATTTCACACAGTTATTAGAATACGGACAAGCTTATGGTTATGCCAAAAAAAATTTTGAGGGCGCCTTTCTCAGGAAATCTCTGATTCCGCCTTAATAATAAATTGATCCTGGTATACTGCACTGATCTACCACAAACTGGAGATCCACAACAACTACCTGTTTAAAAGAATGTTCCTAAATTTACAGACTTTACCTTTTAAATTCGGTAACACCAAATATTCCATACTCTTCACGCTTTATTACCTATAACTAACCATAAAATTACAATTTGGAAGCAGACATGAAATACCAGTGAATAAAAATAATACTAACACATTTTGAAAAAAATGTAGTAGTTAATACGCTGACCGTTAGTATATTCTGGTTTTTAATGTAAGAATACGAACTACCGAAATCGTTTTTAACTATAAATGTGTTAAATAACGTCGTAAGTAAACGTCATTAAAAAAATATAAAATCTTATTTTCCCCTATTATTTTTAACAAATAGTTTTAAAAAAAAAACGCTTTCCTCGTTTTGTAGTATATTTAGTTTAATTTGAAAAAGTAGTTACACATATATATATATTCTAATTTTAGCATGTGCTATCAGTAAAGTCATGTAGTGTAGTGGATAAGGTGTAGGCTTTTTGTAATCTACAGCCCTGGTTCGAATCTATGTAAGGTACTTGTATTAAGTTTATTCATATGGTGATGAAGTATCTGGTGATTATTAATAATGTGGCCATTACCATATAAAACAAAGGTATTAACTGGTTTAAATCTTTATTTCTTCACGTTTTATCCCTTTGTTTTTGCCTTTTGTTTCTCCAAATTGTTTTGCCTGCAATATAGCTTTTTTTTTTTACAACCACGTGGTGGTACGTAAATACAACGTTTGTATGGTGCCATAGCTACATCGGTGAAAATTTGTTCAGAGGATTGTAATAACGGTTTTATTCTAACATGTTTAAACAAGTCCCAAACCAACAATACGTTGAAGCTGAGATTTTACGCCGTTATTTTACGTTCCCTGCAATGTTTCGTACTTTTACGGCTCCAGTTTATTTTTACGTTCTGCATGTATGAGTCCCAGCTGCCAGTCAATGCCTGTTTTTTAAGCAGTTTATTTTTAACAGTGGTATGGCCCGTTCCCACACAGAAAACAAGTCTTTATATTATTTCTAGTAAAGTTTTCCCTAATCTCTATAATAACTACAGCATCGTCATGCATAACATAGCCTCACAACTCTCCATTTGGATACACACAATGACATCTATTATGCCTTGCATCAACGTACATGATTGATATCATGGGAACCTATTTTTTGCAATCTTGTTTTTTTTGCAAAATATCTTGAAATTCCCTATCTATCAAAAAAAACTTGATGTAACCAAACCTGGCAATATAGCATTTGGGGAATTACATATTTGCTCATTGCATGACTGAAAGCATTTTCTTCTGCCAGGAATATTTCTTAGAAAATGAGACACAAAATTAGTTTAATAAACAATGGAGGACACGATAACAATTGCAACATCAAAGGAGTTCGCGATTTGATAGCCGTGCCATTGCACGGATCAAGATTGATATAATCAAGGATTCTACAGTTAGAAGGCAATGGAATAATGTCAAAGCAACTCTAGCAGAGTTGAAGTAGCTCTTTCAATAAAATCCTTAGTAATATCATGATAATTTTGGAATAATTATTGACTTCAAAATCATCTGGGTTAGTGTATTAAACCCGCTGCAAAACATTGCAAATTCCAATAACGGTCAATAAAAAGATTTTAAAAAGCAAAAAACTAAAAAATTAAAAAAAAAAAAATTATTCCAAAAATATAACGTTTTTTGACACAAAGCATAAAAGAAATTTGTTATTCATCATCGGACCCAACAAGATCATTGGGTCTCAACTTGAAAAACAGCTACCTTCTTTAGATTTTTATTCCATTTACACTGATTTTTATTGGCAAACAACAACAACCTAACTGGCCCAGGTGAATATTGACTTTTGACTCTGAACTTTGATGGCAGACCCATTCACAACTGGGGGCGCTTCAAGCATGTGTACGGACAATTACTTGATCCGTGGACCCGTGCTTGTGATCTTCAGGTGTTTTAATGAATCGTTCTGAAATACTACACTTTATAGAGGTCCTGCCTGTTTGTATTCATTTGTTTACGTCATTCAGTTAATCTGTGTGGAAACCTTAGAACAAAGAGGTTCTATATAGATAAGAGGCAAAAGTTACGTAATCTTTAGAAATTCACCGTCTCGCATGTTTGGCCGGCCACAAAGAAACCTAGAGTACCAACAATAGACAGCAATGGCTGCCTTCCGCGTCTTTCACATACTGTGGGGGCCGCTTGTCATATACTCTAATCGGTATTGATACAAATTAATGTATGTTGTTAGAGGTGGCCAGGTGTAAAAAAATAGTGTACCTGGATCCTTGTGCTCAGATCCCTTTTTCTCATAATGCAAGGCGCTCTTAGGTGAAAAGATGTATTCATTGTTGCGGTTTATTTAAATCAAGGTACAAGACGACTGACGGGTGTCCATTCATTCGTTGTGTGGCCCCATGGTAGGCAATTTAAAAACCACCCCATAGCACACCCAACATCCAACAACTGATATTTTGGCGATTGTTTGTATGAAGTGACATTATGTGTGTAATCAAGCACCAAACTGATAATTATTCCGTCAATTCAAAGTCCGCGCCCAGCACGGACGACTGGTTTTGATGCGTTTCTCACCCCTTGATATAGAACCTCTTTGGCTTATATACGATTGGGAGCGGGGAATTAAAAGCTAAGCCCTACAGGTGCTCACCATAAACCGCCGGACAGAGCTTTGTTTCTTGCCCGGCATTGATGTCACATGGCACTCCGTCAATACAAAAATTGTCGCTTCAAACGTTCAAAGAAATACAAATACAATACATTCTTTGTTTTATAAGTCCTATTTAAAAGAAGATGACCATATCGCAGGTCACTGTCCTACCAAGGTCTTCTGGTCCGGCGATATTGATCGCAGTGGCCCGCAGTGGGTATCAGGCGACAATCGATAGTCCTTCGCTACCTCGTATGTATAATACCACGGATGTACGGATCATTTGCAATTTTGAGAGGAAAAGGGTCCAATTTCAATAGATTTGTACGTAAAAAATCCATCCACATGATTTTGAAAATTTAAAAATCCTGTTGGGTAATGTTCGTGAATACAAACTTTTCTTTCACGATTTTTTTCCCGGCACATCTCTACCTTCTGCGGTAATTATTAATAAAAAAAAACCAGGGTCTAAGGCTAATTGAATGACAGTAATGTCCCAACATTTAATTCGCTCATTTTCAAAACGAGGGTGAAATTCCCAGATTTTCATAGATTTGAAAGGTTTAAAATTTTCATTCCTTTTTGTCATGGAAAAAAAGTCTTAGGTCCAAAGATAACTTTCTTTTCGTGATTTTATATCAAAACGTTTATTTTTAGAAATAATTATAAAACGGGACATTGAAAATACAGTAATTACGATTAACCGTACCTCTGCCGTTTTGGGATTAGCAAGAGTGTGCGCGCTTCCGACAAAATTGTGAATTTTTGCCACAAGTACTTTAGGCATTGATAATCCATAAATTGATGGAGCACTGTGCCCACACAACCCTTTCATGGCCCCAGCTTGGGATTCAAGTTGCACAGGGGTCAAAAATTGAAATGGTCCGATTGTGTTTGAAAATCACACCATGATGTTTGTCTGGTTACAAGGAATTCAAAAAGATATAGTTACACAATCTTGGCTTATAGTTGTCCGGAGTTATGGGTAAAAACGGTAAAATAGTGAAAAAGCCAATTTTGGTGTGTACATGGGTCACAATGGAAAATTTGCTTTGATTAACGTATTTTTTTATGTGGTGGACAAATTGTTTCCCTATCCTCCCTGCATAAAAGATTGAAATAAGGAATAGTTTTGCCTTACCTGTTATCTTCGTTTTTTACGGTATATCCAGAACAAAATAGGTCACATGTCAATATAATCCAATATCTGCCAATAGCTGTTGACTTTATTCGCATTTTGGTTAATACCAAACACGTAGTATAGTCAAAACTATTCATGTATTTCATTCATGAGCTGAACCAAACACTTGAACCACGTTTTACAAAAAAATGGAGCAACTTTAATTTTTTGACCCCTGTTAAACCATTTGACTTTCAGCCATTGTTACAGTTTTTACCCATAACTAAAAAACTGCTGTCGCCATAGGTATATAATCTAGATACCATTTGAATCCTGTACCAACAACATATTATGGGGTCTGTCAACCAATCGGAAATATTTAAATTTGTTACCCCTGTTAACCTGAACTCACGGGGGGGGAGCTGGGGGGGGGCATGAGAGGGGTGTGGCAGGTGCTTCTCAGCATTTTTTTTAATTAACAAGCAAACATGCATAAAGTACTTGTGTAACCAAAATTCACAGTTTTATCTAGATCTGCAACACTGCACGTGAGATCTGTCACTACAGTCCCCTACTGTTCTCCGCTGTCTTTTGTATTTGTGTTGAATAAATGCGATTGATTGATTGATTTTGTCCAATGATTTTGCGCACCGAACTGTTATTCAATTGCATCTGGTATGATGATCGTTTGGTGATAGCCACTCAGTTTATTTGTTGTGGCGGGGGGGGTGCCAGGTGCCAAACGCCAACTGTTTTTCAAAACGAGTACTTCTTTGGGCTATTGTGAGTTAGAAAAACGAATTTAGTATGATTTTAATTCAACTGAAATTTGGACCTTAAAGGGTGGAAACGTAGCATGCGCATGTTACATAGATTGGCACACCGTATCGTGCTAGATTATGGAGACGACGGCGGTTCACACACGAACTAATTCGCTCCTCTTTTAAACATAACAATTTTCTTTATTATGCGTACTTCTTGTTCTTGTCTTTAAATGGAATGCTGGGAGGGAGACCACAAAATCTCCTCCCGTCCGGAGCGGAGGCCAGTACTTTGGTTCCCTTCCTAGGTTCAGATATTTGATAGCCAGTGCGAGGTCTGATTGCAGATGTGTATGAGCTATGCTGGTGAAGGAGGGGGAGTACGGTCCGATTTTCACCTACCATTTTTGGGAATGAGATTTGTATAGTATCAAAGTACGAGGTTGTGAGAGAACTTCTAGTCATCCCCTTTGAAGGAAGGCTCAAGGAATTCGTGGAGGAATCTCAATTGAAAGACAAATGGTATTAACCTCAGCCAAACGTTTGCTTAACGTGTCAGGTTCATATTTGTGACAAAATACAAAATTCAGTTTATTGCATGGAGTGAAAATGCACATCTCCATGGTCATTCATTAGCCTTGTAAAGCTAATTTGGATATTAGATGAAAAACTAAGAATCTGGCATCAGGTCTGGATTAAGACAGAAGCATTATAATAAGTAGCATTTGGAAGTTACTTTAAAAAAAATAAATAAATTCAATTTTCTTAAACTACAAAATCTGCTTTTAAACCTTTAGGATTATTGCCTTTCCAAAAGTTCTTCGGAGAATGTTAATGTGACACAAAACGTGTTCTGTTTGTTAAGTTGTTTTCGATAATTGTGGTTTTGAGGAGAAAATCGTGTTTACCAATACCCTTCATCATTTAGATGCAAAACACTAAAAAACGCTATTATAAGATGACGATTATTATGCGACCTTCATCCGCGACTTAGGCTGTACCTGCGTTTGAAAACGATTTCGAACGGCAATTTGATTGACATGCTCTATGGGTTAAAAGGCTGACTCAGAAATTCCCGTGGAGGGCGCGCTCAATTTCAAACAAATCGGTTTTTTTGCATATTACATAATGCGTGTCCATATATTATCACTGTGTGAATAGCAAAGCTCAATCGAATGTATTCATCTAGAAAATCACACTTTGTTGATAAATTTGGATCGGATATTGTTATACACATATCCTATGGCACCGTAATATTACTAGGCATACTATACATAACTGTTTACAGGCAATCAAAACGAAAAAACCGATTCATTCTCAAAACTTTGGAATTGAGCGATTTAGGTGACAATCTTTAGGTATAGGTGACTATTCTAATATAAGTCACAAAAAAATTATATTTTGACAATTTTGAGTCGCCTTATTTTTTGTATTTCCGTTACCAAATCCAGATCAATATTTTATCTTTTTTATCTTTAGTTTGCGGGTGTATTTGTTACCTTTTTCATCGATTGAACGGCCTAGGTTGTCTTTGTCCTTGAGGTTTAAGTGGTATTTTCGTTACCAATTCGCATCTATATTTTTACTCTAATATTTTACGTTTGGCGGGTTATTTATTACATCTTCTATTTTATAAAAAAAAGCAATCGCCAGTACGTACACATGAGGGTTAATCTTTACCCTTCAGGCCTCACCCCTTATTAGGTAAACTTTGTAAGTAATACTTTTCCATTTTTGAAATTGGGTATTAAATTAAAAACACGATGACACAAATACATTAAGCCCTATGTGTGTTAGTTTATGACACGCTCCTCCATGGGGGTTGGCCTTGGTCAAGGCGGTCAAAATTATTTTGCTACGAGAATGGTTAACTATATACCAAAATAACACTAATCTTTGACCCACCAGCTTGCCAAGTTGCCATAAGTAAATAGCTGAAATCATAGCTAGCTAGTGTTAGTATGCCGAGTTCCAACTACCAAAATGTCGGCAATCTAGCCGCCTATCTCACCGCCTTGTTCACTTGTTACTAGCGAGTTATGTATTAAATTTTTTCTCGTGATTGCGATTAATATCTTCCGGGGGGGGGGTTGTTTTTCCCATATTGGCAAACCAAAAGAATGCGATATTACTGTGATATTGATTATTTCGTGCAGATATACATGAACGAATAACCGGTAAAGGTGTTCAGTCTACGGTGGCGTAACATGCCGTGAAAAGGGAAAGGCCCCACGCAAATCCGCTTACTCCTCAAGCCCACCCAAATGAGATCATGGAAAAATAATAAATTGATAATTGTTATAAGAGGATAACATGAATATGTAAATCTTTTCATGGAGCTGGCCAGCGTACAGAGGTGTTAAAAAAAAGTAGGCCCCTTGGGGGGGGCCGGACTACATGTACTTGAATAGCGCGCTTACTAACTGAGTAAAAGATTGACATGAAAGGAAGCGATAGATCAAAATTTATAGGGATAGAGTTGATCTATCTGTCAACTATCATTTGACAAGTGTTTCAAACTGCATTTTCAACACGTGCGCGTCATTGACATCGATAAATCCTATCAGAAGATGAAAGTACCAATAATTTTTATTCATCATGCTAAACATGAGTCATTCATTTTGATAAGATGCACATCGCAGGTACTTGAAAAAGTAAAACATTGCAAAATTCGCTGGATTCGACCGCCTGATCCATGACTAAATTTTGCCTTATATCGGAGGTGAGAAAGCCGATGAAAAAATGGTTATATTTATAAACAAAATACAATTAGACTATTCTGCAGTCTGTGGGAAATAAATGGTCCTCTCCTGTGTTAAAGGTTGGTTGTTCGATTTATGTGTATTGGTTATCTACTGATATGAGAGCCTGGCACTTGAAAAATACGCCCCATCAAGTAGTACCGGGGAAACAAACATGCGGTTTGGATGGTAGACGCAATAATTGAATGTGCAAAGCCCTGTCACTATTGTGCATTAAATGGTGAAACCACTAACACGGACGTTTTTTGTTTATTATCTTGGGAATGAAATGATAATTCGAGGGCTCAAATTTTCAGGACGACAATGAGGAATACGGCCTTTCATCTGATATCAAAATCGATCTCGTCCGGGTAATCAGGGGGTCCCAAAGACGATCGGGAAAACCGCCGACTCTTAATAATTAATCAATTAAAATGCTAATGAAAACCGCGGGAAAAAAATAGTTCCTCGTACCCACGAGTGCTGTATGGCTCAACCAAATTTCTTGTAACCCTGATAAATTGTGTCCCTGTTCACGGCTATATTTGCGTCGTTGGCGTCTCTACTCTTTCATGTGTTTGTGTGTTGTATATGCCTGTGTGTGATTTTATGATGTGTGTTTTGGTATGTGCTCAGATAAATTACAGATGACAATATTACTACAATAGGTTCAGAGCTTTGACACTGTTGAACAAGGTGGGCATTATGGATTCATACCAGTGGAGGACAATATTGATCGTTAGTCATCTCCTCCGACGTTGTACGTTAGCCTGTTTTATACCTTTACATAAAGTGGAAGTTATGGAACCTTCCACAGAACGTAATTACTAATGGTACCAACCTTTATTCGCTCATTTTCAAAACAAGGGCAAAATACCAGATTTCAAATGATTGAAGTTGTTAAATTGTCCCATTCCTTTTGTCATGTAAAAAAACGTCTTCGGTCCAAAAATACCCAACAACTTTCTTTTCGTGATTTATTTCGAACGTGTGTATTTTCTGAAATCAGACAATAGTAACGGATCTTGTCAGCAAACCCTGTTTCATTCACAATTTTCATCCCCCAATGTCAAAAAAAATTACGCCATATACCTTTAACACCAATTGCCACCAAACTCAAGTCATAGGTCCACCATAACACTGTTGCATGTCTATGTGTGTGGGTAAAGGTATTCATACCAAGACGTCAAAAGGATCATTAGATTGGTCAACTAGGACAGGAGTGAAGAAAAGGTGAATCGCGAAAGCAGGCGACACTAGTGGTTCCTTGGATATTACACTGTAAAAAATTACAAAAAAACAAAAATGCAATTGATTTAAAAATATTAAAAAAAAACTTACAGTATTTGACTGTAATTTGGAAATACAGCAAAATACTGGTACAATTTATGTTCAATTTCCGGCAATATAATGACTCCATTTAAAAGTGGAGCCTTTATTCGAATTATAATGAGCATCAAACATTAGTATACACAATTATGAATTTACAATTTTTTTCGAAATACGTGTAGTAATAAAATGAGATCTAGAAACACTGTGCGAGATCAATGGAGCTATCTGTGCAGATTGGAACCGATCGGAAGCTGTGAGCTCCGAAAATATTTTAATAAAATTAATCGGTTTTGTTAAAACTGCAAGCAAAAACACTGTTTTGTCTAGAGAAATATTGCTCGTCCATATAAAGTCAAAAAGTGGACAAAGGCTTGTTTATTACGGCGATTTTGAACAATTTCTGTATCGCACGTATTACCGCGAATTATGGCGTCGCCAAATTCGGAAGACCTTGAACCACAATCACTGAGCTAGCAAGACGTAGCGTCGACGCGATCGGCAGCTGGAAAAGCTAGCAGTAAAGATTCCCAGAGCGGGAGAAAGGACAGTAAGGGGAAAAATTTCGCAAAAGAGGATGCCCCTGTCACTTCCAGTGGTGGTAAAAAGAAACCCCAACAAGGTAAGCCATCATCAGATGGACATGCAAAGCAGTCTGATTGGCAAGGAAATAGACAGAATGGAATCTATGGAAAAACTATTGATCCAAATGCATAGAGATTAAACAGAGAGCACAGCGAAGATAGAAAGCCAGACTAGGCTAACTAGAAATGGATTATGCTACTCTGAACTCACAAGTTATGCCCCTTAGTGGGGGTGACCCAGATACGGACACAATGACGGTCGGCTGCACAAACTAAAACATGGAGGATTATGGCTACTCCTATGTGCTGGCAGGATCCTGAGTACTGCCTATGGCTCTGGCTATAATACCAAAGATACTTCCAGTGTTATGGACCAGAAGAGGAACCCAGTGAGACCCATTTGACAGCTAAAGGACTTGTTGAACATCAGAGCAACCTGGCACAAGATTGCCGGGAAACACAGAGGCGGCCACAGCACCTGTGTCTAAACTTGGATTTGGCAAATTAAATTCGGAAATGTGGCTGAGCGTTGGACCCCCAGTTAATGCGGATGTAGCAAAAGAAGGAAATTATGTTGGCTGAAAAATTGCCAGGATACAAAAAATTGCTGATGTCCTGCCAAATTTCGCACTCCTTCAAATTTGCCACGGCTTAAGTCACCAAAGGTGAATCCCAATTTGGGGAACTATGAAACCAAAGGACCCGATCCTTTGAAGTGCGGACTACAGAAGGCTCAACCATATTAACTAGTGGAATGTGTGCACTCTGCAATTCATTGGGGTCAAGAAGTTCATCTGAACTAGAACAGGCCAGGCTTTGCATGAATGCAAATTATGAGCTGAACAATGCTAGGAAGGACCATATCAAACCAGAGCTGAACCCAGCTTTATGCCCATTGTTGCAAAAAACCCACAGGTGTAGAGTTCCTATTTCGGGATGACCTCCCAAGTATGTGAAAAGATATAACGGAGGAGAAGAGAAGGCAGTGAGGTTTGCCACCAAGAACACGCCCTTCTTTACTGAAGAAGGCGCAGAGATATCAATCCTACATGAACAGCAAGGTCAAAAATTCATATCAAAAGAAGCCACAAATCCGCCCTTTTTAGAGCGAGCAAAGCAACTCAGGATACAATTAATCAAACAGTACCCGCAACAGCAGCAACATCAGCAGTTACGGCTTCAAACGAGGCCGAGGGAGAGACCGTCCACGGTGACCAGACCCACTCAATAAAGCCTACAGAGGTAGGAAAAATACAAATATAGTGGTAGGGGGCGGATTGAAGTATGTATCAATCAGTGGTCTAATTATTACTTCAGATAAATCAATAGTAATGCAGTTAGGGGTACAAGCTGGAATTCAAGATTCCCCACCAATTCAGGTGGAAAAACCACACCCATATAATTATCTGAAGTGGAAATTCAAGCAATAGATGAAGAGTAAGGTCACTTCTACAGAAGGAAGTAATTGAACCAACAAAGACCAGAAACAGGGCGACTTTTGGTTCAAATATTCTCACGTCACAAAAAAGGATGGGGGCAGAAGAATGATACTAGCATGTCAAAACTAAATGAATTGTTTTTTAACTTGACTGTTTAGCACTTTAAAGATGGACCACCTTTGAGGTCGAAAAAAAGCTTATATTACTAATTGTTATACATGGCTTCAATCGACCTTCAAGACGCTCTATTACGGACCCATCGCCAAAGAGGCCCATAGGAAATATTTAAAAATTTTCTTGGGATGGTAGATTGTATCAGTATAAAGCCTTGCCCAATGGGTTCCCGTTCATGCACAAGGATTACTTTACTAAACTGCTTAAAGCACCTTTCGCTAAGTTGAGAAGCCTGGGTTTTGGATCGTAGGCTATACGACGATTCACTCCTATTGCCATCAAAAACAGGAGGCAGGAAAGGGCAGTACTATTATACTTGCCAAAGTATTGTCAGAACTGGGGTTTATTATTCATCCAAAAAAGTCCATTTCAAACCCAACGCAAACTAATTTCATACTTGGGGTTTGTAATAAACTCTAGTAAATGACCATTTTCGTTGTCACCAGACAAAGAGAGAGTAAAAAACGATGTATTGAATGTCCGAAAAACTCAAACCCAAGCCATAAGACAATTAGCGGAAGTCATAGGCAAGCTAGTGCATCTTCTTCCCTGCAGGCCAATATGGGAAAACGCATTACAGGTTCTTGGAACTTAATAAAATTTGTGCATGAGAGACAGTACGGAAATTTGGAGGCGAAAACTCTTTTGGGGGAAGGTGTGCAAGAAAGACCCTAGCTGGGGATTGTCAAAAATTAAAAAGGAAACATACTCTGGCCAAAAAAACCTAGTTCAATATTCAGATAGAGCAAGCGATTGAGAGTGGACTAGGATGGGGGGGGGGGGGAACAACTGTATAGAACAAATAGGTGGTAGATGGAATACCTATGATCAAGGGAATTTGTTGCAACATGGAATTAATACCATGGATTGTTAGCAGCAATTTTTTAATGTAAAAGATTCTGTAAAAACGCCTAGCAATTGAACATTACATATTAAAGTGATAATCAAACAGCAGTGGCATATATCAATAACATGGGGGTAACAAATCTGAAAATATGAATACCTTAGCAAGAGGAATGTGGCAATGGTGTATGGATCCATAACTTTTGGCTATCGGCATCATTTACCAGGGAAAGTAAATTAATTGCAGATCAAGATCTCGCAAATTCAAGATCAAACCGAGTGGATGCTGGAAAGGGAAGTTTCATGATCTGTGTAATATGGTAGGTAAAACCTGAAATAGATCTGTTTGCCTCTAGATGAATAATCAGGCTGACAAAATACAAAGATCATGGAAACCCTGATCCAGATGCAGTAGCCTACCTGATGCTTTTACTGTAAATTGGTGGTAAATTCTTCTTTTTATTGCATTTCACCCCATTCTGTTGATAAAGATGCCTACAAAAATTGAATTGGACAAAGCTGAAGGAATTATGGTTGTACCCAGATGGCCAACACAAGCCATGCTTTGCAAAATTATTACACATGCTTACTGCTGAGCCAACCCTTCCTTGCCCAAAGTGTAGTATATCACTGCCTGCAACAGGGATAACTCATCCACTTCATGAAAAATTGCGCCTTCTCTGTTGCAGATTATCAGGAAATCATTTGAGAAGCAGGGAGTTCCGAAGAGGCGATGTCCATCATTGAAAAATCCTGGAGGGACTCTACATCAAAACAATATAATGTCTACATTACGCGATGGATTGACTTTTGTCACAGAGTCGGCACTAATCCAATGCAAGCGGAGTAGCACCAGTCTTGTATTTCCTAACGGAACAATATGTTCAATACAACTAAGTTACAGTGTCAGAACACTGGCAAGAAGTGCCATATTACATTTATCATTTTGCCAGGAGGGCCACACAATCGGTACTCATCCTTTGATAAGGCAGATTTTAAAAGGCGTATTTCAAAGCCGTCCAACCTTGCACCCTCAGAATTTCAAACGTCTGGATGTTCTCCTTGTGTTATCTATTTGGAAAGCGTTATCCCCAACAAACCAATTGGGTTTACGAGACTTAACATAAACTAACAATGTTGATGGCATTGACCACAGGTCAGAGATCACAGACCTACACCAAGTTAAAAATATCGACATGATTATTCATAAGGATTTCAATTGTGTTTTACTGTTCAGAGTTACTAAAGCATTCTAAACCAGGCAGGGTTGGAATGAAAATTGAGTTTAAATCTTACAAGCATGATCACGCTTGTGTGTGTTTACAGTGCTAAGCACACAAAATTAATGTGACAACAGTATCAGAAAGGGGGAGCACACAGTTGTTGATTGCTTAGGAAACAGCATAGCAAAAGTGACAAAGACACAGTCTATGGCTGGTTGAAGCGTACTATGGAAGCAGCTGGTGTGGACACCTCCGTGTTCAATCGGCATTCTACAAGAGCAGCGGCTTGCTCTGCAGCGAACTCAAAAAGTTAACCAGTCACCGATATATTAGCTGATGCAGGGTGGTCAATGAAAAAAACATTCAGGCACTATTATAATAAGCCAGTGCACAGGGAAAGTCCCTTTGTAATGCAGTGTTGGATGCATAGAGCGGGAAACAATCACAACCCTAGCAAAACTCAATTTGTGAAACGCTGTCTTGTGTACAGTAGAGTGTAGTCTGATGACATCAATAGCAGTACGTAGTATGATCATTTTTTAGTAAAATTCATTTGATTGAAGGACATGGACATGGTTTTTAGTTAAATTTGTTTAATGTTGTGTTATGAGGCATAGAGCTGCTGCTTTAAAGTCTCATTTTTATTCTACAAGTATTTGAAATAAAAATAGAAAGATAAACAAGAAACTTACCTTAGTTCGAAGTTTGATCTTTATTTTATGAAAGGAAAATGGTAGTGGAGGAATAAAATTGCCCCTCCCTCCCTACCAGACAGCCAGACAAGTATCATAAAGTGTTCAGAAAAAAAATTTGTGGCATTTTTTGTTACAAAGCTGGCAACCATGTCAGATCAAATGCTCATATGGTATAGTTCTCATAAGAGTTGTGCCAAAAATACACATTATTTTTGGCCTTTTGGGCCAAAAAGATGAGTTTTGGCCAAAAATATGATTTTTGAGATTTGATGTATGTGATATCTTCAAACAAGCTTTACAGAAAATTACCACCCCTTTTAAGTAATTAGGATTTAGTTACGTCTTAAAATAAGAAATAGAGATAATTAAAATACGAAAATAAAGCATTCCAGAGATTTAAGGTATTTTTTCTCAAAAAAATATTGTTTTATGTGAACTTATGATGCACATAACATGTTTACCGTAAGCACAAAAGCATCAAAAACACATTAAACAAAGTTCTGTTGACCTAAAGTGTGAATGCTTTTACTTTTAAGTCGAAATTACAGTAGTGATAACTTTAAAGGGGCAATCTAGGATATGTTACAATGATTGCTAATCTCGGCATGAACATTCAATAGTGATTTGGTCCGAAAATTGGATTTTCTGATTTCACTGTATTGGTAACTAGAAAGGACATGTAGTTTTAGATGAAAGTCGTTTTAAGCAATATATGGGCTATATTTTAGTCATTAATTAACGATTAATGTAGTAAAAATCACAGAAAATAAAATCTTCCAGGCATTTAAGGTCAGTTTCTCAAAATCTTGTTTATTTCAACAATGATGTAAATAAACATGTTAAAAGTAAGCAACAACACATAAAAAACATTAACAAAGTTCTGTTTGACTTAAAGCAATATTAGCACATTTTTTGAAGAGCGCCCCCCAATTTTCAAAAGTTGATATTTGGCACAGTACGTTTGGTAAATTTGTCTAGGAAACTAAACGTGCGAACGAGAATGCTAAGAAATGCGTATTTTATCATAAATAAAATAAGCGATTTTGTAATTAGAATCGGGATCCCAGATTGGACTTAACGGCAGAGCTGGAAATGCTACGTTTATGTCCGGTCCATGATGAAATAGGGCCCCCTCGAGAAGATAAACTCTAAACTTGACTTGCCATGAACTAATAAAAACAACTAATGGATGAGCGTTAGACACGTACATGGCGCTATTTCCGATAATTTCCATTGAAGGGGGCCGTTTCCAGCAGGCGTTTAATTATTATCGGTGATCCCGATAATAATTAAAAAATTCCTTTTATTTGTGAAACAAAAACAGACATTTTCGAGTTAACCATTCACAGGTATAGTTTAATGCCAAGTTACCAAATGCAAAACCGTGTAAAAATCTCAGTTTTTTTGAAAAATTGGGGGCGCTCTTCAAAAAAATGTGCTAAGGATTGCTTTAAAGGTGAATTCGTTTACTTCTAAGTAGAAATTACCGTAGGTTAACTTTAAAGGGGCAATTTAGGAATGTTACAATGATTGCTCTATCGTCGGATAGGGATTTTGCCGTCCGAAAATTGATTTTTGATTTCACTGTATTTTGTTCATGGGCTATATTATAGTCATGTTTGTTAAAGGGGGGGGGGGCGGGGGGCGTGATGGGGGTTGATAGAGTTACGCAATGTGCTGCTGTTTCTGTTTAGTTATCTTATGAACATTTTGTGGAGAAACAAAACCAGTGCTAGTTATCCTTATAAACTTATTGAAAAATTGTTGTATAGTAAATATTTTGACTTAAAGAGTAACTA